>OX243816.1:45501288-45543788 GCA_945859605.1 Lumbricus rubellus
GGATAGAAACTTAACAGGTCATCATTGAAATGGCAGAAGTACTACAGCTAGGTTTGGTAATTAGCAACACAAAAAAGCAAAAAAATCTGATATAAATTATGTTAGAAACCAAATCCTTGCCACCTTGTATTCAGTTGGTACCAGTCAAAATCTTGTTAGATGAGTAGGGCAACACTAATTATATTGATCAATTATCACACACACAGAATCACTAAAACAAAACTCCCAACCACAAAAAAAGAAAACCGCATGCAATCTCATTAAAGTAAACAATGAAGCAGACAGTGCAAGAAGCCCTGAATCAGCCAAAGGTATATAAATTATAGTGTTAGCGACTTCATTTGATTAGCCACGGCATATGAGAGCGTGTAGCCAGTCCTCTCCCTCACCGTCTCATCTTCCCAGCAACATCATACAGTCGGCGTACTCATTATAACTGAGTTGGCTAGAGGGTCTGGTGGTGCAGAAACCTCGCACCAATGTTTCCGCCCTGGTGGGGATTTTAACCCCGACCTCTCTACAGTCCAAAATGCTAAACAAGCAACGAACCGCTTTGTAAATCTGTTCTCGAATTAGATGAGAGTCATGAGACTAGCCGACACACAGCGACTAGAAAATTCAGTTCCACTAAAACTGAGATCATCATCATCAACAACCATTCCTGAACAATCCCGGTAGTCCTCGCAGAAACCGAAGAGAGAGTACGATAGTTCAAACCGAAGGATTGAGATATTGCATCGATGAATAGAACGCAAGAATCGCTCCCGCTAGAAGTCCGACGATCGCGATGATCTTCCAGATAAAGTTCGAGTCGAACAAACAGATCGCCGGAAACTGTCCGTCGAAAGAAGCCTACAGCAGAAACGGAAACATCGTTTAAATTGCTGAAACGGGAAAAACAGTAGAAATGGAAACATCGTTTAAATTGCTGAAACGGGAAAAACAGTAGAAACGGAAACATCGTTTAAATTGCTGAAACGGGAAAAACAGTAGAAACGGAAAAATCGTTTAAATTGCTGAAATGGGAAAAGTAGTAGAAACAGAAACATGCTTTAAATTGCTGAAACGGAAAAAGCAATTCCGGCTTTTTCACTGTAAACATGATCAGTTTACCCATGACTTCAAATGTAAGTTTTACTTTACAGACCATGTGAAAGTTGTAATGTAATGCATTGTCAACCAGCATTCCCCAAAGTTGGTTCCGTGGAACCCTAGGATTCCGTGACGAATTGACAAGGGTTCCGTGAGAAAATTAATAATTATGTTGTTTGGATGTTAGAACCGTCACATTGTTATTCAAACTCCAAGGTGATTGCAAGTGTTGCAAGAGACATTTTCATTTAAAATTATGTCTAATCTAGTTCCTATAGATTAGAGATAATATTTATATTATGCTGCAACAGCAACGATGCATAGAAATGAAATAAATGCCCCTGATATAAGAATTCAACTCTTCATCATCAAACTGCATCCGAAAATATTTGTAACCTAGTTACGTCATGGGAAGAAACAAGCATGCTATGGAGTAGAAATCATCAAATAATTTCTGTTTTGTCAGGATTTGAACCCCAGCCTCTCAGCTGACAGCTCAGCATGTGACAACCTAAACAACTGAGAACTCCATTACATAAAAGTGCTCCAAAAATCCAAAAAACTGAATGGATATAACACCATAAACAGATTAGAATAAAATAGCTATATAGATAAATACCCATCCACCATTCGCAACAATCCACAGTCCAAGCCGATTGACGACGATGGTACTGAGGGTTTCTGCGATGGCGCCGGGGCAATCGTGCAGATCTCTTTCGAGACAATAGCGCGCCAGGTAGCCGCAGAACGCGTAGAACGTCACGATCCGTCCCCATGTCACGACGTGGTCGTCAAACATCTGTGTCGCAAGGTTGTCAAGAAGGTCGACTTGGTCCTTGCAACTCAAGCCGAGCTGTGGTCGCACAGAAAGAAGAACATTGAGTATCAATACACTTGCCAGTACACAGTATCTTTACAGTACTTAAAAAAGTAGGGCTGTAGGAACTTAACAAATAATAATAATTATTTTATCAATTTTCAAAAATTCCATGATTTTAATTAATTTTCTGGCTTGTCCGGGATTTTTCCTTGAATTTTTACTTAATTAATAATGTCAAGCTCAGCTATATCTGGAGTGAACAGTGTGGAGAATAATGATGATGTGAAACTTTATAGTGTAAAATTAAGCGATCATTTTGCATAAATTTGAGGTAAATGCTTATGAAAATATCCAAGATGGTGATAAAATTTATTGCATTTTAGCGCAAAAAACAGTTCAAACGAGGTTTTTGTACAAAAACAAGTAACTAACTCAGTGATCACATTTTTGGATAAGTTTTTTTGAAGAGGTGCTATTTAAATACCTGAATAAATGAATGAACGAATGAATGAATAAAAGAATGAATGAATGAATGAATAAAAGAATGCATGAATGAATGAGTGATGAAATAATGTAAAAGTCCAGTTTCTAAGCACAGTAGCAGCTTAACCCTTTAATGCCGGAGGGCATAAGATTTCCCATACCATTTACTACCATCTCAGCATTAAAGGGTCAAACGACTTTCAGGTAACTTACCCGTAAGACTAAGTCATGCATGAAGTCAAGTCGATTGCGGAGAGTATCGTCGACAAGACTTCTCATGATCATGATCGTCTTGTTGGGTGCAGGAGGCGCCTCCTCATGATGGCAGATATACTGGACGATGTCGTAAGCCATGTGCTCGGACAGCTGACGAAATTCAATCGGAAGGAAATCCGCGTTCAGGTACAGCTGACCTTCGCTGCTGTGGGTCACATCCTTGAAGACCATTCCAATGTCCGATTCGTCAGACTCTGTAGTCATGTGACCCATAGTTTCAACTCTAGTTTTTGAATTGTTCGGGTGGAGCCACGGTGTCTCATCACAATGTCAGAAATCCATAAAGTATAAATAAATTATCAAGTCTGTCTATGTAGACGCAACTTCTGTATCACTCTCTACAACGTTGAAGAAAATAATGACATAAATTTCAGCATAAATGGAATACACTTTAAATTGAGAAATTTAGCACAATTTGACACCATTCCAGTGTGCCTACCTTTTCCCTGCAGATTTTCTCAGTATTAGACTGAAATCAAACTTATCAATAACGTGTGCAATGTTACAAACTCTTCAGATCTACTATGATAAGAACAAGGCAAATATCTCCACGATGTTATTCTAATGCCGTCACATTTTTTTCAAGGCGCTACGTAAACTGATATGAAGTTGTAAGGAGGGCATTATACAAAATTTAATTTGTATACTTGTACTCTTTTGATACACACATCGGTAGATGCTACTGACGGCGTGTATTCGTGTATTTAAGCTTTCGTGTATTCAAGTCTGAGCGTATACGCAACCTATTTAAATATGTACGTGATTATAAATGTATATAAAAACGCCATTAAACTTGTAATTTTACATAAGACGGCTACCAAGGACTTTTGCCATTCAAGTAAGTATGCCAGCTGCTCTTATATTTGTACTTGATCGGCATATCATGCAAATGATCAATCCTATCTAATATCCAAAAACATGTCTAATACTTTGCATTACAAGATGCAAACGGTGAGAAATCGAGCGCTTTACAACAGAAAAATTCTAAAAGTATAATTTCCAGGAAATTTACACCACAATATTATTTTCAAGGCTGATTTTTTTCTTCTAGGCTTCCGTGACATCGATGTTATATTTGAGATTCCACATGCAATTAATGACGTCACATAACATTTACTGCCACCTGGCAGTTGACTAAGACGTTGACTAAGATATTGACTAATAACGCCTCTTTAAACGAAGTGAATAATCTATACATTGTATACAGCATAGACCTGAATTTACTAGACATATATAGGCCTATAATTATTGTTCGAGCCTTATGAATTTGTACAGCGTCAAAACGTATAATTAGTTCACTTTTTCTCGATGGCTTAGCCAAAACAAGCGTTTGAAAATTCGACACCTTTCTTAGATGTTCTGCGAAGAGCATAAGATCAGTTTCTAAAGAAAACAATCTACTAGAAAAAGTCCTTCGTTGTCAACTTTGCTGTTTTGGAAGTCGGTTAAGTGACGCGCCCGTTTTCCATCTGTCCCGGTCGATGTTCCAGTGATTGAGACCGTTAAGGCCTAGGCCTATGTTATAACTCTCCGCCATAATATCAAATTATATGTCTTTGGCTGTAAGCTTAAATCAGGCGACGTATAGAGCGAAAATTGCAGGGGCATTGGCAGCACTATACAATACAATACAACTGAAATAATTGACAATGCGCTCCTTTAGAGCCATGGGCGTCCGCAGCGGGGCGCAAGGGGGCGCAAGTGCGCCCCTCTGGATTTTCGCATAGTTGCACAAAATTTAGATTATTTGGTTGTGATTGTTACAACGCGATTTTCAATGTGATTATCGATTCGTTCTACAAGTTGAACCTATATAATATATTTTTATTTGGGCGCATAACGTATAGGTAGGCTATTTTAGCTAGGAATCTCTCTTGGTAATATGAAAATTCAAACTGTCACCCATTAAATTTAGACCAAGTGACAATTATTTAAAAGTTTGCGCCCCCCTATAAAAATTTCTGCGGACGCCCATGTTTAGAGCAAGACGAGTCAGGGTAAAAGTAAGGCTACCTGTTAAGAAGCTCTTTGCTCTGGTCGTTGCCGCCCCTGTCAGGATTTTTGTTCTGCCGAGAATTTATTCGGAGCATAAATCGCCCTCTGCACCGGTGAGATTGGTAGGCTATAGGAGTAGGGCTGCATGTCTGCCTGTATAGTTATGTTCTGGGCTTCTTGCTACAAGAAATGTCTAGCTTCGTATCTGTGCCTTTAGTTGTAGACGTTGCAACCGTTGCAATGGGCCTATCGTTGGTTGTGGTCATTGTTGCTTTTGTTGTTATTTGAATGGAGCCAACGGCACGCTTGGAATCCACTGCTGCTATAAATTGACAGAGGACAAAATGTCGCCTTTCTTTTATTTTCTCTAGCTCTAACAACCCCTCACACTGCACGGCCAAAATGGGTCCAAAATTTCGGTCTACATTCTTTCAGGTCTTAGGGCTATTTTTAGTTCGAGGTGGATTTGCAATAGCCTATAGTTCTAACCCAGACTACGGGGTCTCAAACCACTTAAACCCTTGTTATAATTTATCACGTTATAAGCCGAACACTTTCACAAATTGTTTGTAGGCCTATACATCGTCTGCCTTAAATGGAGTGGACGGTGGAACACCATTTAAACAGGGAGCGTTGGTGAAGGATCGCATTTGTTCAATTCAGAGGAAAGGTACAGGATCAGGGTCAGAGAGGTTACCATGGAACCATGAAAATGATATCCTTTTTCGGGGTTAGCCCTCACAATATGGCCCAGACTCGGGGTTAACCCCCCACCCCCAAAGAACGGAAACCAAACTCCGCCCATGGGCTACATAGACAGACAGTCAGACACAGAGGCATATAGATAGAAACAGACAAAGATAGAGAGGCAGACACAAGCTTTCGCTGCTATGCATGCACAATGAAACTCATAAACACAAGGTCCTTTGTTCCGACACTCTGTGTGTATCAACGGAGAGAGAGAGAGTGTGAGCTACTCTTCACAAGTTCTGCAGGTGGCTTCTTGATTGGCCAAGGCGTCCGTTCAACGGTCCATTGATTCTACCCTCTCCCACCAACGTAAGAACATACTTTATGGAGTAGACCTATTTTCATAGCTCTCAATTGTTTGCATGGCTGACGAACTGTGCAAACATTTATCGCGTCAGAAAGAAGGGCAAGCAGCCGAGATCATAAAAACGAATACATGATTATTATAGACCTTGGATAGCAACCTATTATACGTAAAAGCCACAACTAGTAAAAGACAGCACACATTGGCCTACCTAGTCATGCTTCACACTGTCTAAGGTTACATACGGACTCCCAAAATGGACACAATAGACCGGCACGTTGTATAAACCATAAACCATACCAGGGGCGGAAACCTAGGGAGGGACAGGGGGGGACGGTCCCCCCCAATAAAGACGTTGGGGGGGACGGCCCATGCAATTGTCCCCCCCCAATGTTTAAGCGTTAGGACATGTACACAATCTTCAGTAGGGAACTAGAGAAAAAAAGTTTAGCAGATGAAGTAAATATTATTTTATAATGATATGAATTCCAGGGCAATCCAGGTACTAACCAAAAGTTATTAAGTCCCACGTTGGATAGATTGCGAACATTATACTGTATAGATAAGACACCTCTTTTAACTTACAACCAATTATTATAATAACATTGCCAACATCCAACGTCGCAAAAAGTCACATATCGGGTTTCTGCTACATTTCTTTCATCTTTCCTTCAGGCTCGAATCAGCGTCATGTTCAACATCGAAAATAATATGGAAAGTAGATAAGTTAGTAAGTAAGTATTTTGTATATTACTCCTCTTGAAAAAGAACAATGGGACATAGAACATCATTATTATATATCGAAGTAGAAATAGGCAATAAAAACGTACGAATTAATTTGCAACTTGAATAGTTACTAATCTAAACTATCATCGTCAAACAAGTTAACTTTATAGAATTCTGGTGATAAATCCATTTTCAAACAACGATTCACATCGTTGAATCTGCAGATTATGCGAGTGGGGCATAAGGGAGTAACCAGTTACACGTTCAGGTAGAAGAGAAGATCGAGGAGGACTTGACATAGAGACTGTGGTAAGCAAACTGATTATACTGGAATCAATATGATGTCTTTACACACCCGAAAATCGTTGGTAATACATGATTCAAATTGATGTCCTTACACAATCGAAATCGTTAGAGATCCTGCTTGGCCGAGTGGGTTGTAGCCCGCTCGCCGCGCCGGCGGCCCGGGTTCGATTCCCGGTCAGAGATTAATTTCTCGGATCTATACTGCGGGTGGCTCGGTCGCAATATAAACGTGGAGTGAGAGGTTGTTCTCTGCCTCCGACTGTAAAGGCCCTTTGGTCAAACACGGTCGTTAAAAAACTACTTTCCTCGAAATCGTTGATAAAACCAAAATCAAAATTATGTTTTTACAATTTTACACACCCGAAAAATGTTGATATTACTGGAATCAAAGTGATATCTTTACACATTTGAAAATCCTCAATAATTCTGGAATCAAAATGATGTCCTTATACACTCGAAAATTGTTGATAAAACTGGAATCAAAAAAATATCCTTACACACCCGAAAATCCTCAATAATTCTGGAATCAAATTGATGTCCTTATACACTCGAAAATCGTTTATAAAACTAAAACCAAAAATGATCCCTTAGACACCTGAAAATCGTTGATAATACTGGATTTAAAATAATGTCCTTAGACACCCGAAAACTGTTGATATTACTTGAATCAAAAATGATGTTCTTAGACACCCGAAAATCGTTGATAGTACAATAATCAAAATGATGTCCTTAGACACCCGAAAATCGTTCATAATACTGGAATCAAACTGATGTCCTTAGACGACCCAAAATCGTTGATAATAACTAAATCTAATATGTTGTCCTTAGAACCCGAAAATCGTTAATAATACTTAAATCAATAATGTTGTTCTTAGACACCCGAACATTGTTGATAGTACGAGAATCAAAATATTGTTCTTAGACACCCGAAAATCGCTGGTAATACTTCACAGATCACAAGTCACAAGCCAGGTCTCGTGATCAGGGAGCAAATGCGCAACTTTAGACTACCAGATAGTTATAAAATCGCATCCTCGCAGCAAAAAATAGTTTTTTTAAAACCATTGTCATGTGATTGGCAGTTTTCTACTAGGGAATATCGAAAGATTGAGAAAGTGTCATACAGTTCTGAAACTTTCTTTGAAATCCTCTGATAGCAGGTATATTAATAATTATAGACACGAGTAGGTTTTCATTTCTATCAGTGTTTCTTTTCCATTCTTTCTATTAAACATAATTTGCATTAAAAAATTAACACAAAGAATTTTGTTATGAATTTGACTAAAATTCAGTATATTGTATGTTTTTCTTATATATATATATATATATTGTTGATTTTATACATTACAGAGGTGTCTATGTTAAATGCTTCGAATGTTTTTTGCAAAGCAATATTATTGTGTGAAATTTGGCAAATTCCATCACTTTATAAATTCATATTATAACCTTTAAAGAGGTGTCTAATAAAATATGCTCTCCGATCGTTTTCAATAACAAATTAGAGTTTGAACAACTTCTATCGGGACTGAGAAAATGGACAATTTTTTGATTTTGGATGACAGCCAAAATGCTACAATTAGATGTGAACATTAAAAAACAGCCTTCCTTCACCCCTCCCAACTCGGCGTTTCGCGCCTCAGCAATCGACTTTCGGCCGCTCATCCGTCCCCCCCAAAGTTCGGACCAGGTTTCCGCCCCTGAACCATACAACGTGTATGTCTATTGTGATTCTGACAAAGAAAAGCCTACATATTAACGTCATCACGTGAAAGACAATGAAACCTTACACGAGTCACCCAGTCTAATATGGCATATGGATTCACCGCTTCTTAGTTCTTACCACCGTTAATAGCCAGTCCATTAGTACGACGTGAAAGCGAGTGTTCGAATGATATGCCTACCTTTGCAGATACCTGCTTCTTTTCATTACCATAAATATTGACACGCCCGCAGCCACCGCATGGTGCATTAGCAAGCACACATCATACCTATACCTGTCACACATGGCATCAGCGGTCTGCTGCAGTCTAGTCACGTTCATGTACAATGTAGATGAAGTCAGACAGAAAGTCTAAGGCTGTGTGACACGAGCACTTAACGCACGCGGGCAGAAGGAACATAATATTTATTGTAAGACTATTAGAACAAAACGAGAGCTTGTTTGGAGTCTGAGAATTCGGAAATTTTTATACAGTAGGCCTACTGCGATTACGAGGATATAGGCCAATTATTTCGTGCTGGTGTTGTTGTTTATCACCTTTACAGGTAAGCCTAAGTGTGTCAACTTCAAAGAAGCAATTTAAAAAAAACTTTTTTGTCTTCCAGATATCTACGATCCGTTTCAGCCTAACAGCTTTTCCATGACATATTTAGGCTCCCAGATTTCCCAGCCGGGCCAGCCAGCCTCTCCTTGCCTCGTAGCGATCCATTTTGATTCACAGTTTATTAGGTGACCCTATGACCAATTTTGGGGTGGCAATACAATCGTGAGTTCCCATAATTTATCATGCAATGCCTATTATTACGATGGACTGGTTTCTGTTGCTTAACGACACTGTTGTCATAACAAAAACGATGAAGTCACCCTCCTCTATTCTCCAGGCTAGAGACTGACGCTACCACTGGCAGTGACGCAGTTGGTCCATAAAGTAGATGTAGAAGAGCAGACCTTTGAGCTAACCATGAGGCATGAGATAGCCATGAAATTTGTATCGACTTCATTAACTAAGCCTCGGCATAAAATACTACGACGGTTGGTCAGTCCTCTTCCTCACCGTCTCATCTTCTCACAAACAGCATACGGTCGATGTACTCATCACAGATGACCATTTTCGCAGGGGGGCAAATAGAGCATAAAATCTCGGGGCGAATTTTCGACCTGGTGAGGATTTTAACCCCAGTCTCTCGATTAGCAATCCAACATGCTAACCACTTTGCTATAGAACACCTCCAGAGCGTCAGTCTCCACACACGGCCAATATGATAATTGTGGAAAAAATAATTTGGGGAGGGGTCAGATTGGAGCTATCACACCCCCAACTCCAAGTGGAGTTGGGGTGTGATAGCAGACTTTACTATTGGTTCTAAGAAAGATGGGGGTTTGAGCCTCCCTCAACTTTCTGCAATAATTCTCACCATACACAGAGCTGACGAGATAAATATGCCAGGCCATATAGGCCTAGCACTATTAGGCAGATCGTAGAGTCTTAAGCTTATTTAGGGCAGTCGAAGACTCTAAGATCTCTGCTTAAAGTACGACTCTGCAGAGGCTCTGTAGCAAGTCGGCTTATCTCTCACTACTCTTAAGAAACGAATAGGAACAGCAGGGCATACATCATTCAGCGGCAGAGTTGTATCCTTGTTGGTTTCTATGATGGTACTACATCGGTTCAAGAAGCTATTGCGGGTCTTAAGAGCAATGTATAGGCATGGGCGGAGTTTGGTTTTCTTTCTTAGGAGGGGGGAGCAGGCCCGGATTAAGCATTCGGGGGGCCCGCCGCCATATTCTCAGGGGGCCCCTAAAAAGCCTCTAATCGACCCCTACCTTCTGAGACCACACATAAAAATCCTAACAATAGGAGGAGACGCTTTTCAAGTCTGAAACCTTGACTATAAGCACTGAAATTATTATAAATGTTCTTAAAATGACAGCCTGAAATGCTACGTAGCTACTTTTGCAGTGTGAAAATTGGAGAAAAAAAATCAAAAATGGGGAGTGAATGTGTCCTCCCAAACCTTTCTATTGCTTGGCGCTTCGCGCCTTGGCGATCGTCCTCTGGTTGCTCTTTCGCTCCCCCCCCCCCCCAAAAAAAAACCAAGGCCAAGTCTCTTCCTATGCGGGCGCCAATATTGTTCACAATTTTCTATACTCTGAGGTGGGATTTAACTGGTCAAGAATGTCACTGAAAGAAACAGTATCTAAGACTAAGAGATCATAGTATATATGTGTATTGTAATTAAGACACCAGACTCACAAATTTCAGACTCTGCATATGCTGGTCTATCTACCTTCAGTGCTTTAAGTGTAAGCCTAGTTCCAAAAAGAAGTGCCTGGATGTCCGTCATTTCTCTAGGCTCTCCAAATAAGTGGCAGGACGGTGTTGAGGTTTGAAAATAGGTGCCTGGACGCCGTGCATGGCTGTCCAACCACACTTTATTATCTGCCTACCTGTGCATCCTTTCCATACTTGATATTGCCCTTTCTTTGACCCATCTGACGTGACTGTCGCCATGGATTTGAAAAATATCCAGTTTTGGGAACTGAGGAATTCACGCTATTTGCTTTCCTACCAGCGGGATCTTTGCAATCCATGGCTATTCGCCTTTTTTGAGCACCGGAAAGTTGAAATAGTTTGTTCTCTGGCATCGTTTACTTTCTTCAAAGCAATTATAATTATGTCGGGGATCTTATTCCGGTATTCTCTAAGAGTTATAGGGGCCCGTGGTGCATTGTTTGCTCATAAAAACCAATGGGCAATTAACGTAAATTTACAATGTCCTTTAAGTTAAGTGAAGTTGAATATAGGAGAAAAATAATGAACATTAAAAATTATTGTTGTGCACGCACGGGGGGCCCCTGACGGCGGGGGGCCCGCCGCCATGGCAGACATGGCATATTGGTTAATCAGGCCCTGGGGGGAGGCTAAAAAAGAACTTGGGCTTTGTTGGGCCGGATACTTGGTCGGAGTCGGAAATATTTTTTCGGCCCAAAAAAGTTCATGACTTTTTGTCATCGGGTTGAAAAATCTCACGAAATATAGGCTACTATTTCTCCCGGACAAAAAGTTGATGACCTTTTTATGAACCTGGGCCTTCTTCGAGGGGGTGGATCCCGGACAAAGATACCATTTTCATGGTAAAAAAGATGAATCTGGGCCTTATTGGGGGCTTAATCCCCCATCCTCTGAAAAACTTTGCCGATGTCTACAGGATAGTTGGGCCGTTGAGAGTTTCATGTTGGCAGGCGGTGCCGCGGTGGTTCTAACACAGACTGCCTTAACCACTTAGTCTTAGAACCACTTAGTCTTAGAACCACTGACATATTATTATGTAGCTTCTTCCAGATAGCATAAACATCGCTAAGTACCAGATGCACCCGTGGTTGTAAAGTGATAGCATAAACATTCCAGATACTGGTGCAATCAAGTACGTCTAACAGATACCGCGCAGCAGGCCAGCAGCCTACCGCCAGCGATCCTAGAAGAAAAATAATTTTTATGTCTATGCCATGTAATGTGATCTCCTCCCAAATTTCTCTGCTCCACATGATGAAGGCCACAAAAGAGAGTCGGCTTAAACTCCGGCGATATATATCAATTCAAGTCAGCAATAACCAGGTTGCTTGGTCAGTTTCGCAGCCAGGCCAGAATCCGGGGAGGTCAAACCGAGGTGTTATTCGATGGTGGTAGTAGTATGGTGCTACAATATTAATTTAAAGTAGGGTAATACGTTAATTTGAAGATTTATAGCCTAACCACCACTATACACTGTAGATACTAGAGTGTGAAGAAGCATCCTGGACGGTACTTGAAAAGTAAATAATAAACGATTATTTTAAGTCATCATAAACTTTATACTATTCTGACTTACGATAGTCTACTGCAGTGGTTATCGGGGTTGGGGGAGGGGAGGTAATATTGGACGGTCAACAGAGATGTCGACTATTCGAGGCTTTTGCTGAGGCAGATGTTTTGTTTGTCGAGATTTCTACTCCACTAACCTGAAGCTACTGCCGCTCTCCTTCTTCGTCTTATTCTCCTTGTTCTTCTTCTTCTTTTTCATCTCCCCTCCTCCTCCTCTCTTCCTCCTACCTCTCCTTCTCCTTCTTCTTCTCCTTCTTCTTCTTCTTTTTCTTCTTCTTCTTCATCATCATCATCATCATCATCATCATCATCATCATCATCATCATCATCATCATTTCTCATCTGCTTCTCTGTCTTCATGTTCCCTCCTGCATCCATCCTCTTTCTCCACAATCATCTCATTCATCTGCTTCGCTTTCTTCTTCCTGATATTCTTAATCCAATAAGACTCGTCCGCAAAAACGCTGTTAGGTCATCATTTGGCCCCATGTTAAAATTCTGCTGTGAACGAGCTGAATCAGACGGCGTGGCGAGGAACCATGCATGCAACTTGCCCGTAACCCTGGCCCATAGTTTCTTCCTGGTTTCTGTATACACCTAGCCTATTATCATAGTAATTATGACTAAAAAAGCCGCAAGAGAAAAACGTCTGATTTAAGTCACAGCCCTGAGCAGCGACGTGACGTCTATTGGCAATTAATTCAACTGTCAAATAGGAAGTTTCGAACGCAGACAGCTGCTGTGAATAGGTTAAAAACACATTATAATTTAACCCTCGGGCTACCAAGCTTTTTTGTAACACTGACTACCAAGGGAGGGTGGTTACCACCCCCCTGGATTTTGGGTTTGGTTTGAGATATCATAACTTGTAATACACCAATGGATTCAGCATTCATTTCTGCACAAAATGATATATTTAGGTTTAATATATATGAATGCACTCCGACGTTATGAATTTTTTTCCATGAGCACCCATAGCTTCACAAAACATGTACTTGCGCATAAGTAAAATGTTGGATTCTGTGTGTGTAGAACATGATATATATAATTTATATTTAATATAGTCATATATTCAATTATAAAAACTAGTTATAAGTCTTTTTATGTACAATAAAAAAAGAAAAAACATGCACATCTATCAAAAAATCAATATAAAACACGAAATTATGCCATTGTCGGTTTGCGTCGAAAAAAATCGACATTTTCACGCATTTTAATTTATTTTGAGCACTTCCGGTCATCAAAAGACAAATTAATTGGTATCAACAAATAGCCCTTAATCTCCTCTATAGAATGACATAATTTATTTCTCTTAAAAAATAAAGTATGGATATGTTATAATAGAAAAAACATGTAAATTTTACAAAAATAAAACACCTTTTTATATATTTTAATTTATTTTGAGCACTTCCGGTTGTCAAAAGACAACTCCGTGACCACCAAAATGTAGCCCCACATTCCCTCTATAGAATGGTATAATTTGTTTCTCTTAATGTTAATTGACGGATAAGATATAGACGAAAATCTAGGGGGTGGTATCCACCCCTCCTGGTGCCTCGGGTATAATGGGTATAACTTTTGAATGGTATGGTATATCATCACACATTTTACCTCAAAATGTGTGCAAATGAACCCCCTACAGCTACCTTAAAGGTCAAATTTTTATTCCATACGGAAAAAGTTTGAACTCGAAAAAACCTAGGGGGGGTGGATACCACCACCCCCTGGTAGCCTGAGGGTTCAGAATGACTGCCTGCGACATTATTTTGAAAGAAACCTTCGTCTAATATCGTAAGCATAGGCCTACGTGTTTAGTTTTCACATGACGAAAACGGGTGTAGAGATTACAAAGTTGGTTTTTCTGTGATTCAGCGCATTGAGGAGAGCGTAAAAAGCCTCATGCATTAGGCTTGTAAGCGTATGATTATATTATGTGTGCGATTGTCTGCACATCTGCATACTTTTTTGTGATTATCATTCTTCCTCTTCATCCTCCTTCTCCTCCTCCTCCTCCTCCTCGTTCACCACCACCACCTCCTCCTCCACCTCTTTCTCGTTCCTTTCTTCCTCCTCCCATCCTCCTCCTCGTTCTTGTCCTTCTCCTCTTTCTCCTCCAACTCCTTATTCTTCCTCTTCGTCATCATCATCATTATCATCATCATCATCATCATCATCATCATCATCATCATCATCATCATCAATCATCAGCAGCAACAACAACAACAGCATCAACATTGTCAACAACAAAAGCAGCAACATCATAAACAACAACAACAACAACAACAACAAGATCTGTAAGTATATGCACTTGTTATAGATCTAAAGAGAAAACAGAAATTTAGCTTCAAAGTAGGCCTACTTGAATCCTTAAGTCTTTGTTTCATTAGCCTACAGGCCTCAGCCCCGCTAATGTAGACAGCAAAATCATCGAGTGCAAACATGATGCTCATTGAAAGGAAACGTCGGAAATTAAGTTGTCTGTTCGACTAAATTGATGAGGGTCATTAAAAGCAGATGCTTGAGAAGTTGACCCTGAACACTACACAGATGGCAGGCACGAACAAAGAATAATAAATACAAGAATATTACGTTTTGTAATAACAGTGTAAGACCTGCTTGCTTCTGGAGTTAGGCTTTTGGCTGTAGTATAATACTCTCTATACCTGACTCAGACCGCTCTGAGTCCGATGGATAAGGTTACACAACAATATTGTTTCTCTCTACTGCGGAACAAATTCGAATGCTTTGGTTTATTTTTACAGATACCAAAGTTCGTTTTATTGTATGGATAGTCACTGTAGATATAATCAACCGGATGGTGAACACAAAGGTTATGGGTTGACATTCCTACCCTCATCATAATTATGCAGCACTTCGTAAACCTGCTTTAACTAAACCCAACTACACTCGGGTGGGCCAAAACAACTCATTTTCTGACACAAAGTCTAAAGTTCATTTGCGTGTGGTCTCGGGGCGAATTTTTCAGAGATTTTCTTTCCAACTACATGTACAGTAACACAATCGAATTCATCTTCAAATACTTGGAATTTTTACCTCCTCTTGCTGTACAGTTTGAAAGTTTGAGGAACAGTGTTTAGTTTAAATTTTAAAAGAAACTGTGTCATGACAAAGACGAGTAGTGTCGCCCTCCTTTTTTACCCAGGCTTGGGACTGGCACTGTCAGAGTGCGAACAGTAGCGGGGTTGAAGTTGACATTTCCCAGCAGGTGCTGGGTGCAGAGATAGCAGGCGGTTCGACCTCTGTACAATGACCAAAAGACATAATTCAATTATGTGCATTGAAATTTGGTAGCTGTGTGAAATTCCAGTCGAGAAGGATTTAATACATTTAATTTGCTTAATGCAAACACATGTGCACTGCAGAAACGATTAAAGAGACAGAATAGCAGACCCCGCATCTATAATAATTATAGCACCAAGCAGCGTTTAGACAGAATTCCTAATCTGTGTGTTAAGACTTAAGAGGGAGAATAGAACCGGTTAGGCTTTGGCATTGACTGCAGATTAGAGTCATCTGTTTGTTTATCTAACTTTCTGTCTGTGTGTCTCTCTCCTTCTCTGCAATTCTCTCTTTGTGTGACCTGTGACTTAACGTATCAGGACATTTAACCCTGCAGTGCATTTTTTAGTGGTTCGCAGAAGGCTGCAAACCCTATGAAAGTCCTCTGTGTGTGTATGAATGTGTGGGTGGGTGTGTGGGTGTGTTTGAATGTGTGAGTGGCAGTGTGTGTGCCCAACTCTGTCTGTCTCTCACTCCCTCTCACCTCTGTCTCTCTGCCTCTCTGTGTGTCTCCGCGCGTCTTTTTCTGTATCTGTCTCCATCACTCTCACACGCTCACCCTCTTTTTGTCCTTTTGCCGCTTTGTGTGTGTCTCTCTCTGCCTCTCTGCAGTGTGTGTGTCTCTCTCTGCCTATCTTTCTAACATTTTCTTTGCCCCTAGCTCTATCGCTCTCTCTATCTCTCTCTGTCTCTCAATCACTCTCTCTGTGTCTCTCTCTGTCTCTCAATCACTCTCTCTCTCTGTCTCTCTCTGTCTCTCTATCACTCTCTGCCTCTATATCTGTCTCTCTCAGTCTCACTTTCTCCGGCGGAGTGATGTTGGTAATTGCATCTCTGGGCGTTTACTCCATCCAATCATTTTTGAGAGACGACTGAACCGCATGCCTTGCATTCATTTCGTCCTCTGCTGACTTCCTCTGTGTCATGACTCATGCAGCTACATCGTTCAGACTCTGCCGACTTCACACGCACCCGCAGGCGAAAGTCCAACCAAGTTCATGGACTCGTTCTCGCTCCCCCCCCCATGCAGCTGCATTATGCATACAGAACAAAGTGTGAGTGGCAGTGTGTGCCTTGCAAGCTTTCGCATTCTCAACGAAACCCGCCCCAGCAACAGCCCTGGCTCCTCTATTTGGTCCTTATAATTATGGCAACCGGGCTCGGACTGTCGGACATATTCACTGGACATAACGCCATCCACCCTTGCAGGTACCCTGCCACCTCTGATCCATAGGCAACCGGACTACGACCTCTTTTGGGCAACACTTCGGGCTTGACACAGCGCTCGCGAATAAGCTGCTGCCCTTGGCTTCTTTCAAGTGTCGCTTTGTAAATTTGAAGGTTACGAATACAATAAACTCTTGTGTGCAAGGACTGTTGGAGAGATATCTCTAAAGAGCGCTATATAAAATACCCTAATGCTACAGGCTGGCTTACTGACTCGTGTACTGAGTCTACTGACTCTTTGTAAACCCAACCATCAACGTATATTTCACAGTGAACACCCTGCTGCTGTATAATTCACCGTTGGCTGCACTTTGTGCGCCGCTCCTGTGAAGCGTGGCGAATGACTTGTTTGTCTGCATATACTTTGAATGTAACATAATATATACCATTATACCACGACATGTAGTCATACATATTCTATTGTATGCTGGAAACGTACAGGATAAATAACCTCTTGGCATACAGCGTCTCTCAAATGTAAGCGTGAGATACTACCAATAAACTTGTACACGAGAGCTATAATAGCCTTGCACGCAAGTACATGTACCGGTGTATTTAGATCTATAGGATAACGACCTAAGAATCTAATATACGTCTATATAAATATAATGATAATAGTATTCATGATATATAGACTAGATATGGATATACGGTTATAAACGAATCATATATATATATATATATAATATTTTTATATATATAATCATGAATACTTTATGATCGTGTATATATACATGTATATATATATATATATATATATATATTTATGTGATATGCATCTATATATAAACGTATACATTGTCCTATATAATTATATATACGGTATAGGTATGACGGTATGTATTTGTCCGTGTTTATGTATTCGTGTATCGAATACCATTAGACAGAGATCTAGTTTTACTCCAGTAGAATGCAGCTCTGTATTGAGTCGGCTCAGAGATGCCAAGACGGAGGAGGTGTTGGTGGTATCGGAATTTCAACCCAAAAACCGTCAGCAATGGAGATAATATTAGGAGGAATGAGAAGCCAGTGGAAGCAGGTACAAAGGGCAGCTAGCACCACCTTATAGCATAAACATTAAACAATGCCTGGGTCTACGAGGCCTAAGGCCAGCATCGTCATTGACGTGCAGACCTACGAGAGGAGGTAAGAGCAAAACGTTACTGATTTTTTTTTCTTTTGCCCTCATGAGCTGAAAACTTTTGTCGCTTCCAGTCAATCTGTTCACTGCTTTAGACTTTTAGTGTCTGTTCGGCTTTAACCTTTGTTGTCTATAACTTTGCAAGAAGGGCGTTGTATCATTTACAGCTGTGTTGCATTGTATGGCTGAGTGTACTATACTAATAGCTTAGGATGTACAATTGTACATGTATAGTATAATTTGTATGCAAGTATTGGATAATGTATGTATGCTTGTATGCAAGTTTATGCAGGTTTGTATGCTCTTAATCATATAATTATTCGTTGATATCTGTGACCATATTAATTGATGTATACATAGTCCAGGTAATCTAGATCAAATCTGCCTTCAACCTGTGCAAAATTGCCACCGAAGTTTCCAAGCAGTTTTATTTTATTTTTGTTGTCACATGTATGTGTAGCACAGCAGAGATATTACATATGTATGACTTAGTATGTGCACTGGACTTGTTTCGTTATCCTGTTATGTATAGAACAAAATGACCAAAGGTATAGGCCTATCAATCGCGAGGTCCCTCATTTGTGTAGTCCTATTCACAAATTATACGGTAGGCCTGCTGCCCGCTGGTGTTATTATTTTATGCAACTTTGATCAACAGCCTGGGTACACGGAGGCCAAGACTAAGAGTCATTTTCTGGACTAGGTCTACATATAATAATGATATATCCGAATACTATAGTTTGTATACTGCTGAGCAGGGTGTTCATTATGCATGCATCAGGTCTGTGTAAACTCAGAAGTTGGTGACCAATTAAGTCTGTTGACTTTATGGACAATTAGTGATGAAATTACCGTTTCTGCCTTAGGGCAACGTTTATGCTGCTTGCTGGTTCGTAGTGTGCACAATCATTCAAGATTCATCTCGCCTGTATAATTAATTGTTCTCTATATGCCTACACGCTGTTTGGAAATGTGTAGGCCCATGCATAATTTTTGCATACATTATTGAACTCATTATTATTATCTACTATTATTATTATTTATTATTATTATTATTTATTATTATTATTATTATTATTATTATTATTATTATTATTATTATTATTATTATTATTATTATTATTATTATTATTATTATTATTATTATTATTATTATTATTATTATTATTATCATTATTATTATCATTATTATTATCATTATTATTATTATTAATATTATTGCTTTTACTTGTTCTCAGTGTGATAATTGTGGAAAACCGACTGGGGGTCGGAATATGATCCACACGGGGTTGGGGTGTGAAAAGCAGATTGTACTATGGAGCTCTAAGAAAGACTGTGGGTTGAACCTCTGAACCCCCCCCCCCCCCCCCGCAATTCTCACCCTGCCATTACTTTTATTACTATTAATTTGCAACTGCTATTCACCAGTGTACATTGTATTATTCACGGGGCATGAACTGGTGATGCAGCACAGCCAAAACTTAATCAGGTCAATATCCGGAATATACTGTATATACATGTGTGTATACAATGAACGCGTACCTGAAATGTCCTGCATATAATTTATATATATATATATATAATATTGTTGTATACATACAAATGTACCAAGGAGGAATCTTGCAAACATACTAACATGTCTTGTATTCTTCGAGATACAGCTGTGTAGACATTTAGTCTATTGTTAAGCTGTTTGCTCAAGAAAGAGAGCGAGCATTGTGCTTATTATAAAGCCTGATGAAGGCCTATAGCATTGCAAGCTGCGCACTGAGCTTGGTATTTCACAACGGCTTTCCGAGACTTAGTGTTGGCTCTACGATGAGCAATAGCATTTAACGAATAGCCTGAAAGATGTATTACCTCAGCGCGAGAACGCGAAACTGCTATTTCCGTTTGCTGATGATACCAGTCCAAACCACAGACAAAGGAGGAGGGTGACGTAATCATTCATCGTCATGACACACACAACCCACACCAACCCACACTACTTGCTCAAGGTTCCTAACTCAGTGACCGTGTGAGTGTAGGAGCTCAAACCGCCCTCTCCTCCGCGCTACAGGCCGCGTTACCTGCCTCATATTATAATAGGCCACACCCACTTGATTAATATGACGTGTCTTTTCTTTTCAGGATATAAACGACTCTCCGAAAAGCTGTCAGTTATTTTTTGTCAGAAGTTGGTAGGGATAACACGAATCTGTTCTACCTCAAGAAACGACGCTCGTGTTAAAAATATTAATAGTTAGGCTATAAGAGGATTCAGTAAACGATAGCAAAGACACGTATTACACCAGCAACATCGGGTGAAAACAGAACCATGGCTACGGAACGGATAACGAATGGATTACTCATCTTTGCCACTTTCTTAACGATCGCCACATCCCAGAATAATAATAATACATCAACTAAAAGCAGTCTGACGTCAGAAGCACCACCGATGACGTCATCATACACGGCTGTCACGGTGCCACCGCCGGAATGCAGGGTTATTGTGGCCAATAACACTTCGGACGGATTCCTACGCAATGCTTTCCAGGGCATGACCAGCAAGCGAGCCGTCTACATCAGCTTCAAGGTCGTTAACTACACTGGGGGTCCTCCCCGACCGTTCCCCATCAAGGGTAACGACACATTCGCGCCTGACCAGTGGGTCTGGGCGTCCTCGAAGGGCAAGAACCTCCTGCGAATGCCGCTCGACTACATCATCCTGTCGCTGGGTATCCTCTCGATGGGCACCACCAACCAAGAGATCATGCTCGATCCCGCAACGGAGGCGTGCTTAGAGTCGGAACAGTACAGCACCGTCGTTCACGTGTTTGCCAAATTTCTTGCGAACATAACTGGTAACGGTACAACAATCGAGATCGACAGTCCCAAACCGGTGATCTGCCGCAGCGCCTACGCCTTCACGCACGCCATCTTCGTCGACAAGGGCATCGGGTACAAGTGCTGCTCGCAGCCGGACACGGAAGGCGGACAGTACGTGTGCGACACGCCGTACACGATCAGCTGGGAGATGGTCTGGTACGGACCGGTCGTCCTTCTCTGCTGGGTCTACGCCATCTTTCTCGTCCACTTCTACAAGCTGTACCGTCGTGCATTCAACCTGAAGAAGATTCGAGAGCTGTCCGGACTGAGGCAGACGATTCGCGAGATCAAGGCCGACGTCACGAACCGTATAGTGCGCATGTCCGAAGACCTGGCCCATTTACGTGGCCCAGATTCGCTGATTTCGTTGCGGGAGGCGGCTGGGTTCCTGGACGTGCTGGGTGTGGACAAGGCAAAGCAGTCGAAGGTAACGGCGATCTTCAGAATCCTATTCATCTTTCTTCTCCTGTTTATCTACTACCTTGCATGCGGACTCTTCCTCTGGCAGTACCGCCTACAGCTGGAAAACACTTTCCAGAGTCTCGATGATTCCGGCGCGATCTACCTGAACATCCTCGGACACCTCGGTTGGATCTGGTGCCCGATGGAGAACGGCATCGCGCAGTACGCCGTCTTCGAAGTCATCTGGACGCTTCTCATGCCGTTCTTCGCTGCCATGGTCTACCTGTCCCTCAACTACCGACAGGAGGCAGTGGAGTTCGAGGAGAAGCAGAAGAAACAGCACGAACCACTCAGCAACGGTGGCGACTCGAGAGACGTTCTGCACTTCCAGAAGCTGTTCATGCCTGCAGTCACCGGTTGCAAGCGACTCTTCCTGCGCTTCATGGTGTCAAGCGCCGGCAAGGTCGTGCAGGGCATATCCTTCTCGATGTTCATCCTATTCGTCGTCTTCATCGCCGGGGTCTTCATCGTCTACATGGTCTACTTCGTCGGACTCGGGGTTTTCGCCAACATCGACGTCATATCACCATACATCATTCCTCTGGTCGTCTGTCTCACGTTCTTCACCAGCTCATTCAACCCAGCCTACTTCCAGTACAGCCTGACGAAGGACACAATCTTCTCGCTGTGCCTGGGAAGTGAGAGCCGTCTTCTCATTCGCAAGCACAAGGAGATCTTCCTGCCGCGAGATCTCGTCGACGACTTCTACATTCCGAACTCGCGATCTACGATCTACAATTGCATCCTTCGGATCCTCATCGTCATCGCGTTCATGCTACTCGTCGTGCTAGTCATCCTCACGATCCAGTATCCATACTACTTCCAGATGGAGTCCATAGTGTCCTTCCTCGGCGTCCAGGTCGTCTTCTTCCTTCCTCTCCTCTCCAGCCTCGTCAACGGCAACAACCAGTTCAGCGACCTGGAGAAGACCGTCCTCTCACGAGACCTCCAGACTTACATCAAGCAGTACGAGAAAGACCATCCGGAGACGGCGGTTCCTGTCAACATCGTCGAGGGAAACGTCCAACCTGCAACCGATTCGGCCATCGATAACGATGAAGACGTCGACGAGGGGTATGAGTTGGGGGAGGTAGGGTTCGGCTTTGGAAACCCGGTCACCGATCCGGTCGTTAGGAGTGCAGTCGACCTTTCCCGGCATCTTAGCACAAGACGCTGATTCCACTGTGCCCTCCGCTGGCGCTATTATACCCACCCGTAAGACGACTGGTAAGAAACAGAATTTTACCCACCACCATGGGCGGAGTTTGGTTTCCGTTCTTGGGGGGGGGGGTTAACCCCGAGTCTTGGCCTTATTGGGGAGCTAACCCCAGAAAAGGATACCATTTTAATGGCGAAAAAAGTGGAATCTGGGGCATTCTTGGAAGGGTTTAGCCCCCTGACCCCTGATAAACTCCGTCCATGCCCACCACCTCTGTGTATCTCCTTGCTCACGAATGAGAGCATAGGGGCCATTCATTTCGGCTTTTGGGGGGTCTAGGACTATGATGGAATACGGGAACATATGCGATCATCTAAAACAGAGATACATCTGCAAGAATGTCTACCATTTCCCCGTCTCTGCTGTTGATTACATGGTTCAGGGCGTTTTACCAAAACAGTAATTTTCGATGTCGGCATCACGATTTTGAAATGTTATCAATAGAGTGTTTGAGAATCCATGGAATAAGATCCGTCGCTTAGTGTTCCACTGAAGTCAAACTTGGAACCGATGTATACACGGCTTGTCTGATCCGTTTAAACCTGTCCTACTTGTTGAGTTATCGTGTCATGCCTTATTATAAAAATAGCTAAAGTGGTCCCAATACTAAAAAAGGGCGATAAGGACAATGTAATCAATTACAGACCCATTTCCGTTCTTCCTTACTTCTCCAAGTTCTATGAAAAACTTATGTATAATCGACTCTATGGCTATGTTAAAAACTCTAACATCATTTATCCATCTCAGCATGGATTTCAACCTGGTCATTCCCCCTATATGGCCTTATTAAATATGCAGGACATGATTTCAAAGGCTATTGAAAATAATGAATACTCAGTGGGAATCTTCTTTGATCTAGCTAAAGCGTTTGATACGGTAGACCATAATATTTTGCTTAAAAAATTAGACAACTATGGAATTAGGGGGACTCAGCTCAGATGGTTTGCCAGCTATTTTGAGAGCCGTACACAAAGAGTTCTCTGTAATGGTGTCCTTTCTGAGCTAGGGTTGATCAAATATGGAGTTCCTCAAGGCTCCAACCTCGGACCACTCCTTTTCCTGCTTTATATTAATGACTTGGCCAATGTCTCTCCAACAATGTTTTTTATTCTATTTGCCGATGACACCAACGTTTTTTACTCCAATGGTTCATGGCAGACGTTGTTTCAAACTGTGAACGTTGAACTATCTAGCATAGCTGTTTGGTTCCATGCAAATAAACTCACCCTTAATTTAGATAAAACCAACTTTATTTTATTTAAATCCCACCGGAAAATAAAGCCAAATGACAATCTCTGTTTGCTTATTGGTGATATTTCCATCAATCAAGTTGAATCTACAAAATTCTTAGGTGTGCATATAGATCAACATTTGACCTGGAAAGTTCATATTAATCAAATTGCAACTAAAATTGCTAAAAATATTGGTATTATTTCCCGTGTTGCTTATATCTTGCCAAAGACAATTAGAATGAATTTGTATTATACCCTTGTCTACCCCTACCTCACATATTGCAACCTTGTTTGGGCATCGACATACGAATCCAGGCTTCATAAACTTGTAATCTTACAGAAGAGGGCTGTTCGTATAATTGCGGGTATTCGTAAACGGGAACACACTGGCCCTTCCTTTAATGAACTTCATCTCCTGAAAATTGACCAGATAAAGGATCTCCAAATTAGCGAGTTCTTTTTTCGACTCGAACACGGTCTCCTTCCTTCGGTATTCCAAGGTTACCTCCCTCACGCCTCTGACATCCATTCGCATTTCACTAGGAATTCATCTGCTTTTCGCCCTGTCAAAGCTCAATCTAATACTAGGCGGTTTACTATTAAATCTTATGGCACTAAAGTATGGAACACAATACCAATTGACATTCGTCAATCGAGTAGTCTGCAGGTATTTAAAAAGAAACTTCGTGTTCTTCTACTCTCCTCCACTAATGCTACTTGAAGTGCACATGACCATGTGTAGTTAAGATTTTAGTTAAGTACTTAGTTCAGTTTGTTTCTCTATATGCTCTTGACAATATAAGCTTTTCTGCAATCTGTCATCACCTAATTTGTTTTAGTCTCTTTCTTTTAAGCTATCTTGATTAATTTTTCTTGGGACTTTTTTACTTGGGTGACCCTTCCCAGCGGGATGTCCATCCCTTTTGGGCCCCCCTTTGTAGCCAATGCATGCATGTTTTGTACTTTTATTGTTTTCTTGTTTTCTGGTTGCAATAAAGTGAATTGTATTGTGTATTGTATTGTATTGTATTGTGATAGTACCAGCATGAGCTTTTCAGTACCGAAAGCTTCGAAGTACAAACTTAATCAAAATGATGATTGATGGAAATGTCAATTCATTCTTCTCACCGCAAGAAGGCATTCTGAAAAAGCAAATCATTTCCAAGCTGATGAGTGATATTTGCTTGTTCATAGTTTTTAGTGACTTTAGTAACGATAGGCTATTATAAGTTTCCAATTCAAACGTATCGTGCATTATTATAGAAGACGTGTACATTGTATTTTTTATAGAGCAGTATCAAACCATTGCGAGGTATTGATGCCATTTTGTATAATTATGATGTGTTTCTTGTTAAAGCTGTTATGAGAGAACGAGCACCTTACTTACCCTGTGAACAGACTTTTATTGAGGACTTCGTCAATACTCGTTGCTTTTAGCGCGCGAATTTAATCAGTATTTTCTTAAAATTTCAGCACAATGTAGGACTTGTTGATATTCTTAATTATTTTTTGAAACGATGTAATACGCTTAAATAATTGCGATATTTATTTACTGATTATCGTCAACTCGAGTAATTATGCTTGTGTGCATGCATGTACATATTGTACACCGTGGTTAAAAAGTAAGCCAAACTGGTTTTCAAATATCTTCAATGCCTGATAACATAATTATAGTATCACAGAAAATTGCTTGTAAACTGAAATTTCGGCGTATGAAGTTGAAAGATTCATATCTTTTTATCCGTTCAACTTTATCTCATGAAATTTTGGAATCATACTCTTGGTTCAATTCTCTAAATATTTGGAAATGTTTAGCTTGATATGTCATCAGGTATTAGAGATATACGCAAAACAATTTGGCTTACTTTTTTTGAACCACGGTGTACATTGTGGTGTATGTAATTACTATGTATGTCTATAAAATGATGTAGGCTTATGTATGTATGCATGAATGATTGTATGTATGTATTTATCTATGTATATATATAGCGTCTTTTAAAAGTACCTCGCCAAAGTGATGTAATGCTCATACGTACAGCACATTCGTTTTCTGAAACTTTTTATCGGTGTCAAGCTGCGACTTTTGTTGATGTGTAGACCGTTAGAAAAACTGTTGCCGCTGCTACATTTGTTCCGTTACACGATTATCTTTTGGTCTGCATACCATTACAGTATCGTAGATAAGAGAATATAACCGTATAGATAGTTGGTTGTTTAGATTGCACGGTGTCATGTTAGGCTGGGGTGCAAGAGTGAGGCACTACCGTTCAGGGTAGTGCCTGAGCCTCAATTGTTTTGAAAGAATTTTAGAACTGCACAACTCCTTCTTTCCTTTCCCATCCTTCATGGTAAATTATTTCCAATCGGAGAACAATGGGGCCGTCCATAAAGTACGTCACGCTTTTTTGACCATTTTTGACCCCCCTCCCCCTGTCACAAACTGGTCACACTTTCTCGGACCCCCCCCCCTCCTAAAGTACGTCGCACTTTCGAATTTTTCTGTAATTAACACCTTACTCAAATTTAATCTAAAACACACTTCACTGTTAAACTGTAAAGTTTCCACTTAAAAGAACTATCACATTATGAAAATGACTTTAATAGTAGAATAGTTAATTGTCAACAGTTGTCACAGTTATTCATTGAAGCAGTAACTCAATGTAGATTGAATTTGAAAAAAAAATTGAAAAAAATTAGACTAGACAATTATATAATACACATCATTTAAAAAAATGTGTGACGTCACACATGGCCTGACCCCCCTCCCCCTGTCACAAATTGTCACACTTTCTTACACCCCCTTCCCCCCCCCTCGAGCGTGACGTACTTTATGGACGGCCCCAATAACCTTTCTTGTTAGTTTTAACTTTAACAGAAGTCCTTCTATAGGGCTAACTGCACAAATCCATTTAGAACTGCACATTTTGTGTACAACTGCACGTTAAAAAGCCCTGCTGCTGTTGTGTTTTATTGAGATTCATTACAGTTACACGAATCTCTACAACCGTGTAATCTCATTGTTCATTAAACCCTGGCGCCATGGAAGTTACTGATTAGGCCTAGTAACTAATGGTAAAGCACCCTCATAAATTCATAAGCTATAGGTCCTATTACAGCTACATGTACATTCACCTCGTTGCATCACGTTCAACACGTCGCATTATTTTAATGTAGGACCTAATAGACCTATACAATGTATAGCCTACATTAGCTCGTAAATTTATGTTGAAATGTCGAATGTAATTCAAGCTTTCAACTGTTTATTTGATGAAGTTTCTTAACTGTTGGTTTATCAAACCTGCATGGTTTAGATGTTTTAGGGCGTAACAGCCTTGTCTAATATTGCAGTGATATGTTTGTGTATTCAAAACACTATACGGTCGAAAAGATTTTCTTTAATAATTAGCCGTTTCGTGAGTGTGCAACTGTACATACAATGTGGCTTTCGGCTCTCGCAAGAGTATCCCCTCAAAAGTCTTAACGTTCCACAGTCTTTTTGGAACATATTATTCTGCCTCACCCAATGATCTGACTTAGAGAAGTTAGAGTAGATTTGTTTCGGGAGACTTTATTCTAAAAACGTCTGGCAAGAAATAATTACATGGTCCTGCATTGAAACCATCTTTCTGTGGGGGGATGCTCATATTTTAAGAAATAGAGACAGATTTAGTTTAAGGCTTAGGAAGATGGTAAGCAGATGGATATTTTAACTTTACTGTAAAACTAGATAAGGTTTGTGAACTATTTTTGTAATAATGACAGTTTTAAAAAGAGAGATTTTATTTTCAGTCCTGGAAAGACTCTTTACTGGGGAAACGTTTTATCGTTGCACCGGGTTCTCCGGCTGTTACTGGAGCAGAATTCGATCCATATTTTTGCAGACACCTGTTAACTTGCGCTGCATGAGTGAGGCATGCATGCTGTGTTTTTGTTGTAATGAATTGTGTTCTGAACAATGTATCGACACTATGCATATCTCTTCTATCTTTATCTCTCTATTTCTACCTTGACTGTCTCGCCCCTGTAGGTGTTGTCTGTCTGTATGCCATGCGTGTCCGTTGCCTGTCTGTCTGTCTGTTTGTCTGTCTGTCCTTTACACTTATACTCAGTGACGTGTAACCAAGTTCTTTGAATCAGCAAAAATATCAATTCGAGACGCTATTATTGCATGAACAATTAAAGAACAGGGTTTTAAAACTTTTTGTGTATAATAAGGCCTATAATTACATGTAATTGCAATATTGCATGCTTTGGCAATTTTTATGCTGATATAAATGGATGCTTTTGTTGCTTTTGTAAGCAGAAGATATTCTGAGGTTTTTAAACACACATGATTGTGCTAACAGCTTTAAAGTGTTTTACGTTTACGCAAATGCACTGCACCTTCGTATTGTTCGTGAAGTAAGCTTACTAGCCTACATAGCGTTTATTTGTTTAAACTAATTGCCAAACGTAAGTTTTTACAAAGCACACCATTGTTGTCATCTTCACTCCCGCAAAACAATCTTCCCTGAATCCTGCAGAGTAAGAGAAAGTCGCTGACCTTTCATGCCCATATCTGCCGCGAAGCTGTCAAACGTTACTGCAGAAAACCCACACGGATCGTCTAGAAACTCTACATTGTCCTACTGAACCTCAGCAAGCCACTTGTTATTCTTATAGGCCTACCTAGCAAAGTCAATCAATCCCGTTGGAAATCATTAAGCCTCTGCTAAGAGCTAAACTATAGTTAGTTTCTTCTCATGTTATTCGCTGGATGGCGTCCACGTTCTATGTAGTCTCGCCTTGTTGCATATAATATAGTATAATTGTCTATCTTTGAGCAGTTGTAAAGTGCATCTAGTAGGGTCAACCATTCAGAAGCGATCCCAGTGCGCGGGGCCACGCAAGAGAGAGAGAGAGGAGTTATAGGCCTGTACTGTATAGGCCTATAGTCCATGCCTATTGCCTGCCTTAATTTCATAGTTTACGTGTGTAGGCCTATGCAATGCATGGACAATAATAGGCTATGCACGTGAGCAGAAAAAAGAATACGTGTACTTAAGAAATTCAATAACTCATTCACTTTTTACATAAAATTCTGAGCAGAATTCTCCTAGAATTATAAAAACTCTTTATTTTGTAAATCATTTGAAAAAGCGATTGGTGCTGAACATTTAGCAGTGCAGGAGATTCTAGTTTCGCGCTGAACAGGCAAGGTTAGATAGACAGCGTGCATTCATTAGCATTTGTCCAGTTGATTGAAAACATGAAACCTATTCCTCCTCCTCTTCCTCCTCCTCCTCCTCTTCTTCCTCCTCCTCCTCTTCTTCCTCCTCCTCCTCCTCTTCTTCTTCCTCATCTTCCTCTTTCTTCTCTTTCTCGTCGTTGTCCTCCTCATCCTCCTCTTTTATCTTGTCGTCCTCAAAGACTCTGTCGTCCTTCTTCTCGTCCGTCTCTGATTCCTTGTGCTTCAGATGACCCCAATCCGGCTTCTTCGTCTGCAAATCAACGCAACAATTTTACTTTACAACACATTTTATCATCGCAAGAATGATTCACATAGGCTAGAGCCATTGCCGATCATTGCTGCGCGTGATGATGATAAAATAATACAAATACTGATAACAATACTACTGCTAATGCTAATGCTGCTGCTACTACTACTACAGTACTACTGCCACCAATAATAGTAATAATATTAAAAGTAATAATAAAATTATTAGCAATAACATAGCTGAACGCCAAGGTAGAAAACCTGTAACCCAGTTATAATCTCTTACAGCTTTGGGATACTTTCTATCCCGTGCGAAAAATACTAATATCGGTAATAGCTATTAGTAATTTTTATCACCACTGTTAGTTACTAGTACACGCGAACTGAATGAACTACTACTCCGTATGTCGAATCAATTACCGTATCATCTTTTTCGTCGATGGAATACTTCGGTTGCCCCGTTGACTTGAGACTTTCACGGAAGCCAATCTTCCCTTTCAGCTTTTCTTTGTCAAATTTCGCTAACCTAAACGCCGACAGAAACGAACAAGATTAAAGTTATCTACAAATGTCTAAACGCTGCTCTAAGGCTAAGAGAAAGGGGATAAGCTTACTCACGAGCGCTGAAATTTCAGAGCTATGCCTATATTTTTTTTAATACGTGGCTGGAATTGTTCTAATTAAAATGAATATTTAAATAAAAGTCAGGCATGCATATACACTTTATACATAATATTATATGCATGTAGGCCTACACAGAATCTGAGCAAGTAAATGTGCATACTTACTGCTGTTCAGTCTTTGAGACTTTCTTCAACATCGGCTTGACACTTAAAAAATACAAATAATTTTTTATCATTAATACATTTTTATCATTTCTACGATTATGATTGTTATCATCATTAATATTAGACCTATTTGTAGTTGTAGTTGTAGCAGGTGAGGTAGTAGTAATAATGCAGTAGTAGTAGTAGCAGAGGTAGTAGTAGGCCTAGTTGTTGTCGTAGCAGTAGCAGTAGCAGCAGCCAGTGTGAGATTTGTGGAAAAATAACGGGGGTGGTTGGACCATTATCCACTTGGAATTGGGGTATGAAAAACAGACTTTACTATAGGGCCCCAAGAAAGACTGGGTTCAAACCCTCCAACCCTTGGCAATTCTCACACTGGCAGCAGCAGTAGCAGTTACTGTAGTAGTAGTAGCAGCAGTAGCAGTAGCAGAAGCAGCAGCAGCAGTAGTAGGCCTAATAGTCACTTTCTTTTACTGCGGTGATGCATTTAAAGAGAAATTGACTTGTTTTGTAAAGCAGAACAGTCTTGTCAACGACTCTCAATGGATTTACAAGATTAGAAGTGGGGTCCATGTTTGTTGCCTGAAACTAAACCATTCACACATTTTAGAAACAGCTACACTGCTACGGTTATCAATTTTAATCATTGTAAATATGCTACGATTGCTACGTTAACGATGAAAGTGATTATTTACTTACAAATGCCCTTTGATGTCGTTCACTTTGATGTTTAATTCGTTTATCTGTGTTAAAAAATAAAAGCAAATTTAAACATCGAAAAAAGTTTCGACAACTCGGTTGTATGGCCCCAAGTAAAAGTTTTCCTACAAGCGTTTCAGGCCAGAAATTCAACCAGTTGTATCCATTAGGCTAATCCGGCCCTGACAAAAGTTTCGTTATGTATTGCATGCACATGCATGCCTGACAGTGTAGACTGCATCCCAATTATTATAATAGGCCTAATGCAGAAAGCAGAAAAAGCGTCTTCAAGTCTTTGTTAACAGATCAATAATTATTATTAATAGGCCTAGTGGATTTCCATAATGCTTTGAAGTCTTCAACAACTGGACAAAAACGCGATACGCAGCTGGATTATTTAAGCCGAGTCTGGGCTTCGTCTGACTTCCGAAGACTTTCAAGCACATCGGCTTATTGAACGTGTTCTCGCGTGCACTTGATAGACGCCGGAGTCTTGCTTTTCTCATTCGTCGGGGGGCGCTTCTCTGTAATTTAGTTACAGCCATGACAGTCCCCTGCAGCCGCAATTCATCTGTTCTCTTTGCAGAGAAACTCTCCCAGCGTTAGATTCAAATTTATTGTTTTCCAGCAAAAAAGACGATGAGAAATGTCGGCGTAATACATTGAAAAAGTCTTCGACCATTACTCATTTCTGATTTCTGTCGTCGGCTGCGCCCATGTTCTCTCAAATTTCCCTCTGGACTTACTCACGAATTTGGTATGCACTGCTACGCACACCGTACTTGCATAACATAACTTCAGGGCTTAAGGTGTGGCCAGACTGATATGGACGGTGTCCATGCAATTATTTTCAAATCTGCCACTTATTAGGCTAGCACTGATTGGAAAAGGAAGGAGCGACCACGCACTTCTTTTTCTACACTTTCAGTTTAAGCACTGCATAACTTAGTCAACTGGCATTGTAGAGTGGCTTGTAGGGATTATTGTTAGGCGAATGGGCACATAGCGGAACGTTAGTGCAACTCCTAATGTAAAGTGGCTTATGGGGACACGGCTGCTTCTGTCCGTTGACTTAAGACTGTTCCTTTCACATATTCTATTCGCATTTTGAGCTCCTCTGATTTGTAGGTTGCATTGTGAGAGGCGCTTTGTGCACTTCTGAGCTTTGTAAGGAAAGCATTAGGCCTATCAAGTTACGGTTGCATTGTATTGCATTTTAGATCCATAAATAGAATAAGAATGATAAACGCTATCAAGTAGCCTACACAGCGGAACGTTAGTGTAACTGACAATGTAGAGTTGCTTATTACTGTCAGTTGCAGATTGGAAACTCAGTGCATCGATTTGGAAATGCTCTGAGCATCAAAACATTGGCGCTATATAAATTCCCATTCTCGGAGTTTTATTATTTTTATTTAGATTACATTACTGCTTAGAAAATGAAAGTCAGATGAGATAAATATGTAAGTGCCTCGAAGTTTTGCTTCCTCAATCTCGTTTCCCAATCGTATTTCTCTTCCTCCAGTCTGCATAGAACGTCGTACAAATCCTGAACCTTCTTCGTGAGTTCACCTTAAAACAATGCAGCCAAACAAAACAATGCAGACAAACAAAACAATGCAATTAAACAAAACAATGCAGCCAAACAAAACAATGCAATTAAACAAAACAATGCAGCCAGACAAAACAATGCAGCCAAACAAAACAATGCAGCCAAACAAAACAATGCAATTAAACAAAACAATGCAGCCAGACAAAACAATGCAGACAAACAAAACAATGCAGCCAGACAAAACAATGCAGACAAACAAAACAATGCAGCCAGACAAAACAATGCAACCAGACAGAAGTTCACAATCTCTTTCTCTTCCTTCCAATCCTTCATGGAAAATTATTTTTCACAATCGAAGGAAATATTGAACCATCTTTAACTGCACGAATGCTTTTACAGCTGCGCAAATTCATTTAGAACTGCACTTTTTGTGTGAAACTACGTACTAAAAAACGCCATGGAAAGAGAGAGAAACACACACACACACTGTCACACAGACGTAGACTGAGACAGACACATACACATATAGAGAGACAGAGACACAGACTGAGACTGAGACAAAGAGTTACAGAGCTGTGGACAAAAACAGAGACACACAAAGACAGAGAGAGGGACAGAAAGGCATAACAACACACGTACAATCGTACATTATAATATTCTATACGCGTACCCTGTTCAAGTCCTGAGATGTCTAGCTTCGGAACCCTTCCCTCGATGATCCGTTGCTTCTCTTCAGCCTCCAGTTGCTGATGCTTCTTCAGATCTTCGGCCGCCTTCTGCATGATCAGTTGCTATGGCAACGATAGAAGAAGTCAATCAATTAATTACCTTAACAGGTGACACATACAGGTGAGATATATTGCATGTCGAAAAGATATTTAACGTTGAAATACAATAGCTTTGATGTGAGCTCATTCAGCAGTATATAAATTGAGGCGTTGAGCGCCAGAGTGGCCTAACCTATAGGAGGGGTTAGGCCACTCTGGCGCTCAACGCCTCAATTATGTAAGGGGTTGAGACAGTGAGGATTGGGAAAGTGAGAGATTGAGAAAGTGAGGGATTGAGCAAGTGAGAGATTGAGAAAGTGAGGGATTGAGAAAGTGAGGGATTGAGAAAGTGAGGGATTGAGAAAGTGAGGGATTGAGAAAGTGAGAGATTGAGAAAGTGAGGGATTGAGAAAGTGAGGGATTGAGAAAGTGAGGGATTGAGAAAGTGAGAGATTGAGAAAGTGAGGGATTGAGAAAGTGAGGGATTGAGCAAGTGAGAGATTGAGCAAGTGATGGACTGAGCAAGTGATGGACTGAGCAGATGAGTACTTGAGAGGGTACGGACAATTCGCGCCCCCCCCCATGTAATTCACCTCGAGCGATAGCTCCTCTTATAAATGCTTGCCCAGCAGATCACTATGATTCTAGTATTGACCATTGCCAGCTTGAATAATTATATATATATATAATTCGCCCTTTGTGATTTCGAGTGGAATCACTCCTCTCAAATGGGTCGACACAACCACCTCACTCATCAACCCTTCTTTGGCTCATTAATTTAAACTTTCTATATTCTAGATTTAAACCCTCATCCGTCATTCATTATTAGTTAATTCTTCTATGGAGTCGCTATCCACTGTATCCAGTGCACAATATAGCAGACGATGGCTGTGCCATTAGCCCTTTTAATGCACGTGTAATAAACAATTCCTTGCCTATAAGGATTAACCTCACACAGTTAAAAAATGTCAAATAAAATAACGCTTAAAAGCACGGCCACTCGGTTCACTATTATTTTATGGTTGTCCCGTTATCTCATTTACGGTCGACCAGTTAATTTAAGACCAATCCCGCTTTCGGTTAAAGGGGAATTCCAGTTTTTAACGGTTGCTCTTCATATACTAGTTCACAGGGGTTATTCTATATATATATACTAGCTGTACCCAGCCACGCGTTGCTGTGGCAGAAAAGACCCCCCTCCCCTCCCCCTTCCCCTCCCCCGCCCCTCTCCTCCCTCTCTATTATCCCCTCCACCTCCCCTCCGCCTCCCCTCCGCCTCCCCCTCCCCTCTCCTCCCCTCCCCTCCCCTCCTCTCCCCTCCCGTCCCCTCCCCTCCCCTCCCCTCCCCTCCCCTCCCCTCCCCTCCCCTCCCCTCCCCTCCCCTCCCCTCTCCTCCACTCCCCCTCCCCATTCCCCTCCTCCTCCCCTTCCCCATCCTCCTCCCTCTTCCCCTCCGCTCCGTCCACCTCCGACTCCGCTCGTTTCGTCCCTCAGACCATCCTTTACTGACAGCGGATAGAGCCCAAGAATTTTTGAAGGCCGTAACGTAATTATTTATCGAGTCGCTTATGACGTCAGGGGACGCGCACTCATTAATGCTTAGTCACTTTGTTTCGGGTAAAGACGATTCTGAAATTTTGGAAGCGTGCCGTTTGCGAGAATACAAAATGGAATATGGCGAAGCCCAGGGCGGAGCTTCAAATGTAAATGTGAATGACTATAATGACGAATACATGTCAGGTTGACCAATAACTGCTAACGAAACAATAGCCAATTGACAGCCGCGTTTCTGATGCATATGTGATTTTAGTTTCGTTCGCGCGTCCTTTCAAGTTTGGATATTTCGTATATTTCTTTACGTTCTGATTAATTTTTTACGAATGACATTCGATATGGATGAGCGCTTGAGAAAGGTGAGGAAAAATATACTCTTTTATACGAGGGGTAATGTTAGTAAAGAAAATTATGTGATTCTATTATGAGCAACATGACTCGCGATGGGTGCCAGTAATATATTTGAAGTCGTTGGTGCCAGCTCATTCATTCATTCATTCATTGAATTCATTTCAATATTGATATAGCGCCCCCCCTCCAGAAATCCACTCAGAAGCGCTCCCAGTCCAACCACGGTGAAACAAAAAAGGTGTAAGGAACCTGTAAAACACTGGCGAGTGGCGACTCAACCCTAGGTAACAGGCGTATCTCCAACGGGAGACTATCCGCAACTTTATAACCTCATTAATAAGCTTTGTTATTACTTATGTGTATTATTTTATTTTGCCAGTTTCTAGTCGCCTGACACTTCGGCCCATAGTAGATCATTTCGAATCTTACGGGTAGCAATTTTCAGATCACAATTTCTCGGTAAAAAGTAAGTGAATTCTTGAAAGAAATTTTATAAGTAGCTATTGTTTCATCTGTTTCCAGCTTCTACCAATTTCGGACATTTACAAATACTCTGTTGAATCATTCAGTGAGCTATTGTCAAATTCTGCTTTGTGATGGAAGATATGTCACATTCAAGAAAACCTATAAATGTCATCATAATGTCAAGGGTGGTGTTGTTGGTTATCGTAAACATACTGCATGCAACACTAAAGCTACTGTTACAATACGACATTGTCCGAAGCGCATCAGGAAAGGCCGCACAAAAGTGCACCGTGATGGTTTGTGTCTTGTTGACTTGCGGTGGGAACACAATCATCCGTTATCAGCTGCTGATGTTGTTCGCCACTATGCTGTTAGTCCCGAAACGGATGAGAAGATCCTGCAACTCTTCACAAATGGACACAGCCCTAGCTCTGCTCTTGAATGTGTTCGGATGGAATTGGAAGACAACATGGACGACACTGAAAGTTTAGAGCAGCTTTTAGCAAACCGTTCAATATGCCCAGACTACAGACATTGCCACTACCTGTTTGAAAAAGAATTTCGTAAGCAGTATGGTGACAAGGATTGCAATGTTGATAAACTGGAAGAGTTTTGTCAGAGACTCAATCTTGAAATAGGGGAGATATTCGTGAAATTGGAATCTTTCAAATCTGGACATCTTGTTGCCATCTGTACTCCACTTATGAAAAGGATTCATCAGTCCATACAAGAGTCGGGTGAACTAGTGTTTGTTGATTCATCTGGTGGATTTGATCGTGATGGATATAGAGTTTTCCTGTTCATGACACACAGCAAAACTGGAGGTGAGTTCCTTGTGTTTATTTCATGAAGCTAGATTTCATGAAAATGTCATGTTTGCAATCTTATTTCATCTGTAACCTCGAATAACCATGCACAGATTTCCTAATCTTCACAACAATAGAAGTTATGATAATCCTCCAGTTATATTAGTGTAGTGAATTATCTGCTTATCGAACAAAGTAATAATCTATATGTGAACTCTGTAATATAGTTAACAGTTAAGAATAGGCAATTAACGTGGCGATTAAGTAATTAGATGTTGTGGCGTTAGATAAATATAGGCTAATACATTAGATATCAAAAGCATGGAGCTTTGACTCTTGACGAGGAGATGATGCGTCATGATACGTAAACAGCGAAACAGTAAACATTGACCAACCACAACGTGGATATTAATAAAATTACGTAGCCTACTAACGGAATACGAGGATGTCAGAGTGATAAAATGGTGAATATTCGATTCTACACAAGATGCTGAACTGATGCTATGTTTTGTTGTGACGTGCACTCATAAAAGTTAATGCCACTCGTCTAGATGAGCGAAGAACTGACGGTCTCAATAAAACAAACGGAGCTGACATTATTTTTGCACTGAAAACAGCTTATTTGATTTGGTCACTCTAACTGTGATGTAATGATTTCAAACTGAGTACCACTAGGCAGATTGCCAATAATGGCTACAATGAGGTTGAGTTATAGGCCTATGTGTTAAGATTATTTGAATGTTTCTTCAGGGTTACCTCTTGCTGTTGGTGTTACACCATCGGAGAGCACAGAGGCCCTTACGTGTCTATTCAATCTGGTTAAAAAAGTTTTGCCGGATCAGTGCTTCTTCAGTCGTGGAGCAGATCATGGCCCAATGCTCTTCATGACGGATGACAGCGCTGCAGAGCAGGCAACTCTTCATACTGTGTGGCCATTGTAAGCCATATTTACCTCTCAGTAAGACTGGCAGTAAATTTTGAAACTTCCATGTAGCACAATTGCCATTCTGCATAATGCATTGGTAATTTTAAACCGGACTGCATTTGAAATCATCTTTCTTTACACATTTTGAAGTCTAACACTTTATATGTTTAGATATAACATTGTAGAATGGTATATGTATTTATATTTATATGCATATTACACTTTTCTTATCACTCACAGGAGTGAGGAACCTTGGGCATGTCCTTACTCGCAATTGGTGGGGCTCTTCATCGTGCTGTAGTCGGATAGTAGTGTTTGGGGTAACTTCAGAACTGTTTTGGCAAAAATCTGTAAAATGTTTCTTAGTACAATATCGATTGTTTTACTCATTACTTATGTTGATCTCTTGGTGTTTTTCTCAGAGCCCGACGTTGTTTATGCCAGTTCCATGTGCTCCAAGCTCAGTGGCGATGGTTGCTGCTGTCATCACATGGTGTTGTGAAAGAAGACAGACCAGTTCTATATGGTCTTTTCAAGCGGTTGGTTTATGCTGACACGGAGACCAATCTCACCGACAGGTAACTTGGAATGTTTCTTAAAGTATTTCACCAGTTTGCATTTCAATATCACAGAATTTTTCATGTCATCAACTAGGCAATTAAGCATTTTTATTAAACACATAATTGCTGACACACCACAGTGTGTCATTACTCTGGTTTCACATGAAGTTGAAACAAAATGTACATTGGAATTAATTCTGTTGCATTAGGCACTGTGGAGCAATATTTGTCGAACTGTGTTAAAGTGAACTTGTTTAGATTACTGAGACTACCATGTGTTAAGGGAATTTCTTACAACTTTCTTATAGTACCGTAAGCGTTATACATGTATACCATTATAATTTTTTTCCGAAAATTGTTTGATTTGAGACGGAATGACCCGAGGATATAATCGGTGTAAAATTTGTAATTAATGCATTCCATGACAACTTATTTTTCAGTGCACAAGTCTTCTTTGGGTCAGAAGTTGTCAACAAATATCCATTGTTCAAAAATCATGTGCAACAATTTTACGACAACCGAAAGGAAGATTGGTGTTCTGCATTTCGCCGTGACACACTTCTGCGTGGCAACAACACTAATAATTACGTGGAAGCATCTATGCGTATTCTTAAAGACATGGTCAGTGTCAGTCATCATAAGCTTTGAAAATAAATGGTTATTAATAACTAATGGTTTAATTCAAGTTACTATATCTTATAAACATGTGCAATTAATTAAAGGTACAAAAACCTCATGCATCCGTGGTCAAAACATGTCAAAATGGAGGTGGAAGCTCTCTGGAATGAATTTTTACCGGTGCTATTGGATTCTGTGCCTTTGTGTTGGAGTTTGATATAGTGCAGTGATTAAAATCAAGGCTGTTTTTAGGAATTGGTAGAAGTGTGCAACATCTTATTTCCCGTCTCAACCTTCAATTTCTTGCTGCACAGAAGTGTTTCTGAAACTGAACAAGTCCATTAAGAGATACACATTTTGTAATAAAATGCACGCTTTTAAATGCCCTTGCCCGAATGCTGCAGAGAGACTAACTTGATTGAGGTTCGAAATTGGTAGTCAGGCATAAAACCCCTGCATTAGGACAATATGCTCTATGACCTACATGAACTGCCTAAGTATTGAGAAGAAAGCATGATTTTATCCGTAATAGTAGCTCGGAGGGATATGGCAAAAAGCATATGATTTGTCATTCCAACACATTTGGTTCCTAGCATACTCAGCAGTGATTGTGAATAACTATTAATGTGTTATCTGTCATGCATTATGTTTCAGATATTTCAAAGAACTCGAGCTTTTAACCTGGTGCAACTAATCGATTTTATGACGGAGCGCTTTTCTGGGTTTTACGCACGACGCCTACTCGACTTTGCAAGCAACCGAAAGCAGCGTTTGCCAGTCAAGTTTCCACCATACTCTGACCAGCTTATACTCAGAATGTCAGATGATGTGTACGATGTTGCTTCCAGCAAACAAGATGGCACCATGTATACAGTGAACATGGCGACTACTATGTGCACTTGCTTTGCGGGCTCGACCGGCCAATTTTGTAAGCACGCACATTATGTATTAACACAAAACCAAGATTTTGCTTCTTCTGCGTACCAAGTCACTGATAAGCGCAATGTCTTCTATGAGGTGGCCACAGGCAGACCAGCTCCATCTGGTTGGCTGGACTTGCTTCATGGGGGTTTAAGCCATACGATTAGACCTGTAGTCATGGATGTAGAAGTCCCTGCATCTGTTCAGTCTGCAGTTGATCTAGTTCATCATGGAAACGTTTCTGAAAGCTCGATTGCTGAAAAGAACGATGCTATTGCACAGTGTATTACAAAAGTTGACCAATTATTTAAAGCGAAGGTCCACGATGTAGCAAGGCAGAATCCTGATGCATTTATCGATGCATATCATGCTTTCATTAGCACACTGCAGTCCTTATAATCTACTCCTAATGCTGCTGTAAGTGCGTTGCAAACCTTTGGAAAGTATTCTGGTGGTGGAAAGAGGGCATGCAAGCAAATGTCCAGCATAACTGTGCAGTCGACCTCCCTAGCCCGCCGCAAGAAAGTGTTGCGAGGCAAGCACCCAGGAGAGGCTGGCCGACCTAGAAAGTCGGCAGTACTTGTCAATAATAAACATGATTATTCTCTGCCTTCTAGGAAACAAAATCAGCCTGCATCACATGCTTTGAGTGAATGTGTGTTGCGGAACGTTTCTCTTGGCAGTTCACACTCCAAAAAATAGACATGCCACAGAGACTAGCATATGACCATGACCTTTTTTCATAGCAAAGTTTTATTGGATGGTACCATGTTGTACTGCATGAAATTGGAAGAACACAAGAATTTAGAATTTTTTAAACCTAATTTAATATGTAGGCGAAATGTATGCTCATTCATTCATGTACATGTATTTGGCTTTTTAATGTCTATAATTATGGTCGAGGTATTAAGGTTATGTTGACTTTATTGCACATGAACAATCCTTTCCACGCAGGGGGTTTGAACCTAAACTGCTGAATATATTGTTAAGTTAAAATTTGACTAAGTCTTCTGATTTGTTAATGCCTTTGAAGCACACTCTGAGCATAGCTAAAGCTAGCAAATGATGCTATGTAGTGGTAATTATCAATTTTTTACTTGTGTGTCGGAAATTTTAAAGACAGATTTTTATTCATGCACAGGAGCTGTGTCTTCTTTAATGCCTTTTAAAACTTGGATGATACTCCATGCATGGTAAAAAGAAAACAGTTGAAAAGGCTTTTTTAAACTAAGCTAAGTATAGGCTATTACTTTGTTCTCATTCCCATTAGACTGTATTTATTGTTGCACGGTTGCACTGTTTGACTGCTGTACAATAATCAATAAACATATTCATAGAGTGCCTTTTAGAGACCTCTCAACCTGTTGGTGAAAAAATTTAAACACTGTTTAATCTCTGTTTACTATACTTAAATCATTGGCGATGTTTTCCAAGAACTCTTACACTGTCTCCTCTTATCCTCTAATACATGACCCAGAATGACACCTGCCTCAGTACCTGTTTTCGTGTTGTTTATAATTGTTCTGCACTCATTTTTAAGTCACTGAGTTTGTAATGATTGCTGTTATTTTGTGTTTGGTGATGTCAATAAATGGCTACTACTACTTCATCACCACAAAGAACACCATAAATACTAACATTTTGTAAAAGCTTGAGAAATGTCTGTTTCTTGATGAGCCATCCTCAGAATGTATTAAGGCTGTATAGGCAGTTAATTACATGTTCTACCATAACACTACAATCATAGTATTTTCTTGTATGAGTTGTATCTGGTCTATGCTCATATAGTTTTCATTACTTCTCTAAAGCACGTCAATGACAATGAAAAAAGGAGCAAGAGTAGCTTCGAATTTAGGGCTTCTTTTTTGATCCCTTTTACATGCTTCTGATTGAAAAGTTTTTAGTGATGTGTTTCATTTACGGTATTGTTTAATAAAAAAATTGCATTTCAGATACTTGTTTTTTTACGCTTAACTGTTAACCTCGCTACTACCATGTTTCTACCTATATGACTGATCTATAAGCAATTTATATAGTGCCCCTTCAAGAAATCTACTCAGAGGCGCTCCCGATCCAGGTCGGTCAAAAAGAAAAGTCTTCAGCAATCTATAGAATGTGCCAGATATGTTACGAGGTTGGGAACGCAGACTGATGTTCTTCACTTTGCCATTGTAGACCCTTCTATATGGAATGACCTCCCTTCTACTATCCATTGTAATATTTTAGAAGTTTTGCACTGGAAGGCCTTTCTGTGTTGTGTAAGCTTGCCCCTCTTTCTTCTACTTAGCCTACATCTACCTAGCCTACATCTACCTAGTCTACCTAGCATACATCTACCTAAACTACATCTACCTAGTATAGATCTACCTAGCCTACATCTACCTAGCCCACGTACATCTACCTAGTCTACCCTACCCAGCTCGGATCGCTTGGCCTTGCAGTCTATATAAGGAGGTTTGCACGCCTGCAAGGGTGCAGTCGAAGTCAGGTTCGAGTAGCGGTAAGACGCAAGCTTGAGCAAAGACGAACTTGTAGAGGGTATAAGACGTGAAACTCGGCCTTGAGCTAGGTGTCGGTCTAGAAGTTTGGTGTCTCTCTACAGACGAATGTATGGGGTTCGGCCCCAAACGGCTCTACGGGATCTCCTCTACGACCTGGCGCTGCAGAAGTTGCTGGTATTCCGACTTGTTGCTGCTGTTTGCATTGACATTTCACTTTCTGCTGTTTCCGAAAACGCTGTGAACTGACTTTCTGAATCGTGGCGCTATAGCAATTGCTGTGAACTGTGCACTGACATTCCGAACTGTGGCGCTACATAAATCGCATGTGAACTGTACAATCGCAAAATTTCTGATAATATAGGCTTACGTGTTGAAAGACGTGGCGTAAGACTTCGATAAAATGTCTACTCGAAACTGAAATTGTTTCGAATTCCAAAGCTGTAGTGTTAGAATTATAAACTCCTTTTTACAAAATTGATCACTAGGCAGCGGATGATACTTAAGAAATATTTCCTGAAATATATACAAGGACTCAGTACAAGCAACAAATTGTGTGGCAGTGACCTTGTACACCCCCTCGGTCTCCCTGTGGTTGAAGGACAATCATTGCTCTATTGGTTTGCGTAATATTATTTTTTCTGCCTTTTTAAAATACACAAAAGTCATGAGCGCAAATACGAGTTATGCGTTCCATGCTTACTTACTTACAAGATTAAAATTACACACGCATAAGC
>OX243816.1:45546288-45558149 GCA_945859605.1 Lumbricus rubellus
CTGTCGGTCCTCTCTCTGGGTGGAAAGTTTGAGGTGCATGATAGGTGCGAAACTATGGCCGTCCAGGAAAATGTTGGCTTCGGAACAGTTGTGATTTTGTGGGTGCGGGGTGGTTGTGGTGGCACTCTGTGCGAAATATTTCAGGTCAATTGCTGCGAAACTGTTGGCGTGCATTCTGGACATGTGCAAACACACACGCACACACACACCCACACACACGCACACACATACACAAGAAGGTACATGCGTACATGCACACATTCTCCTTAACATGCTTTACTTAAAATATATTAAGAAACCAACATTGAATAACAAGAACAAATTCATAATGTATCGAAATAAATTTAAAACTGTGAGAATGAAAGCTGAGCGAAATTATTATGCTGCTGAATTTACCAAATGCAATAATGACCTAAGGCAGACCTGGAGATTGATTAAATCAATAGTAAAAATGGGAAGCCTTGACTCCCAAATTGAAGGATTAGTCATCGATGGGAGCAAGACTGATAAAGCTGATGTAATGGCAAATAAATTTAATGATTATTTTGCCAGCATTGCTAAATCCCTTGCTGATGAAATACCTAATTCTTCTAACTCCTTTTCTAAATTTTTGAATAACCCACTTTCGGAATCTTTTGGCCTTCTTCCAACCTCCCCAGAGGAAATTATGAATCTTTCTCATTCAATTCGTCTCACGCATAGTAAGGGAATTGATGATATTGACCCCTGCATAGCTAGCAAGTATTTAGCTATGGTTGCTCAACCATTGGCTGAAATCATAAATTGTTCTTTCACTTATGGCATTTTCCCCCAAGCTCTAAAAACAGCTAAAATTGTGCCAATCTTTAAACAGGGTGCCAGAGACAATTTTACTAACTACAGACCCATCTCCGTACTCCCCTATTTTTCTAAATTCTTTGAGAAAATTATGTATGAACGCATTAATAAGTTTCTTGCAAAGAACGAAATTATATTTTCATCCCAACACGGTTTTCAAGCTGGGCATTCTCCATCTATGTCTTTGTTAAGTATGCAAGATAGAATTTCTGCTGCCATTGAACGAAATGAGTACTCACTAGGTGTTTTTTTCGACTTGGCCAAGGCCTTCGATACGGTCGACCATGAGATTTTATTAACCAAATTGGAAAGATATGGTGTACGAGGCAATCAACTTCTGTGGTTTAAAAGTTATTTGGAAAGTCGTTCGCAATGTGTCTATTGCAATGGCTCCTTCTCTGCGTTAAAAGCAATTAAATATGGAGTACCACAAGGTTCTAACTTGGGCCCCCTACTATTTCTAATTTATATAAATGACCTCCCTAATGTTTCTTCTAAATTATATTTCATATTGTTTGCAGATGATACGAATGTCTTCTATTCTCATAGTTCTCTGGAAACCCTCTTTGATATAGTAAATACAGAGCTGACACTAGCAGCAGATTGGTTTTGTGCCAATAAACTTACACTTAATCTTACTAAAACAAACTATATCTTATTTAGGTCTCATAGGAAAACCTGTCCTTTCCAACTTCCTATACTATGTATTAATGGATCCAATCTCTCTAGGGTAGAGTCTACAAAATTTCTGGGAGTCTATGTGGATCAACATTTAACATGGATAGATCATATAAAATGTATTTCCTCAAAAATTGCTAAAAATACTGGGATAATAGCACGTACTGCATACCTACTACCTTCCTCTATCCGTGTAAAACTATATTATTCGCTTGTGTATCCATACTTAGCATACTGTAATCTAATCTGGGCATCTAACTACACTACTAGACTGCATAGACTGATAATACTCCAAAAAAGGGTCATTCGAAAAGTGGCTGGTACTACATATTTATCGCATACCAACCCCTTATTTTGTGATTTTAACATATTAAAATTTGAGCAGATTCAACTCTATCAATCAGGAGAATTTATGTATCGCTTTGACCACGGTTTGCTCCCTCCTGTTTTCAAGGGATTCTTTAATCTTGCTTCTCAGATCCATTCTCATTCAACAAGAAACTCGTCAAATTACAGATGCATCTTTGCTCGCACAAATACCCGTCTTTTCTGTATTAGAGCCACTGGTCCTTCAATCTGGAATAAAATCCCTCAAGAAGTTAGGCAATCTCCATCACTATCATTGTTTAAGAAAAAGTTTCGCTCTCACCTTGTCAATAATGGCAACATTGTGTTATGATGTAACAATGTGTTGGTCCATGTAAGCCACACACACGCACACACACACACACACTCACACACACACACACACACACATGTCTTGCACTTGTTGACTCTTTAAATTTTTTTCTTCTTCTTATGTAGTTAAGAGTTTACATTGTCTGGTTTAGTTAAGATACCAGAAGTAGTTGTAATCATTCACTTCTTGTTAGTAGCTATTGTCGGCCGTTTCATCTTTTCGTTTCACATGTACGTAGGTGTCCCTATCAGCGGGGTCAGTGATCCCTTCAGGGCCCATCCTTGTGGCCATTCTAATTTGAAAATGTGATTTGTAACTGCATAATTGTAAAAGATTGTTTGGTTACAAAATAAAATGATTTGATTTGATTTGATTTGATTATAGACAATGTTTTTAAATAGAAAATTACGCCTCTGAAGATAAGTATGGGACTGCCCTTTTTCTGCGTTTTCCTCTGTAACAAATGTACAATACCACGGAAAAGTGGTAGGCCTATATTTGGAATTAGCACGGGCCAATATTTTAATACTAATGACATAACGATACTCTGACAATAGTAAATACATGTATAATTATAATTAGTGATTATATCTTGACGAGTGGAACCCTACCTTTAGCAGCTTCTTCTTTTCGGGGGACAGACCACCGAGTCCTTTGCGCTTGTGGGTCTTCTGAAATAATCAATTGCACAGCCAATCTCTAAAAAGTAGTCCCTTCTCTGTCCGACCTTGTGCTTATTTAGCATTGGTATAATAAGGTCTAAGGTTACTCTAGCTGGAGAAAGGAGAAAGGCGAATCGGGATAGGATTTGTGGAAAGCTACAGTGTTTTCAGTTTTCAGTGAAAGGCCTATGCATAAATAATTAGCAGGAGCTGCAGTTTTTGGTGAGTGAGTTGGATGGATGAGACTATAATTGTTATTGCTGAAGCAAAGTTTAGCCTACTAAAAAGGAGAAACAACTAAGGTTAATATGGAGCTGTTATATCGTATGATATATTATTCCAATTCTTTTCCTTACCGAACGTGGCTGATTGAACGTATGTGTGTACGAATGAGTTGATCATGTAAAACATTATTAGACAAACTGTCACCCTAATAATAATTATATGGTGAGTGACGATAATAAGTGATGTAATATGAAATCTTACCTCTGGCCTGAAATAGAAAAAATATATGAAGTAGATCATTGCATTTCACAACGTAATTTGAAGAAGAATAACAACAATTTATAGCCTATGTATTTTACAAATATTATGTAGGCCTAGTAGTGTATTATAATGAAGTATGTTGCTATAATACATGTACATCGTATCGTACATGACAAACAGAGAAAAATAGCTCTCGAAATGTAGGCATACTGTTTTGGAAGAATATTGCAGATAAACTGTACACAGAAAATAACTAACGTAAAGGTGCGAAGAAGACTTAACAGCAAATCAGATATAGTAGGAACCACAATGAAAAGGAAGCTGAAACTATTCGGACATATCCAAAGAATGAGCGACGATAGAAAGATAAAGAGAATAGTGACTCCACATTTTTTCCTTCTCCTCCTCCTTCTCCACCTCCTGTTACTCCTTATTTTTCCTCCTTCTACTTCACCTCCATCTCCTTCTCCTCCTATTCTTATTTCTTCTCCTCCTCCTCCTCCTCTTCTTCTTCTTCTTCTTCTTCTTCCTCCTCCTCCTCCTTCTCCTGTTCCTTCTCCTCCACTTTCTTCTCCTCAAATTCCTCCCACTCATTTTCTCTTTCCTTTTCCTCAATACCCTTCTATTCATACGTCACAAAAGAACCGCCGGTGCAGGAAATTTTCGGAGCTTATCAGGATCCAGCGAGAGATTTCGACCATAGGAAACTTTCCAGACATCGGTTAGGTGTACCTGAAAAGTCTGTTTAGACCTAAGGCAAAAACCCTTTTATGCCACCCCAAATAAACACACACGCACAAACACACACGCACAAACTCTCTCACACACACACACAAACATGCGCCCGCACACACGCGCCGAATATTAGTTCTACAAAGTCTTGATTTAAAGTCGAAATGTCCCATTGCACAGTCAGTGCAGAGTTAACAAGATTTGGCCATAATTCATATTGATTATTCAATGCGCCATAATATTATTAAGTTGAGTATCATAGTTGCTGCATGTTTTCTTAACAGATCGCCGAGCGGCGGATTAGAACCGAAGCCAAAAGAAAACCCAAATACTGCATTAGCTCAAATCAATGTCTACACCACCACGGTTGACGAAAAGCAGGTTGTGAGTAAGCGATGGTTTTCATAGCGCGTCTTGACGTCTGGTTTGCAAGGGTTACCGCTGAGTGTAAACAACGCGTTCTCTGGACAAGTTATTGAAATGAACCTTCTGACATTGATGCAGATATTGCGAAGTGCTTCCAGGACTTTTACCGTTCGGTTGCCACTTGCCAGTACCTTTGTCGCTGTCATTCCAGGACTTTCGACGTTGTCTCTATGATTTTTTTAATGTGTTTTGTGACATTTTACGATGCTTTTTCAAGTTTGTCTGACGTTGTATTTCTAGTACTTTTTACTTTTATGGCTGCATTTACGGTGCTTTTGTCGTTGTATTTCCTGTACTTTATAGTATTTCCAGCAGGCCTACTATTGTCGTTTCATTTCCAGTAGGCCTACATTTAAATTTTTTGTTGCTTTCCAGTACTTTAGCGGCTATATTTTCAAGTACATTAATTTTATCCTTGGATGAAAATGTGAATTCCTATAGAGTCATTGCGTACTTCGAAGTTTGAAGTCTTGAAACGCCGTGATTATTAAACGTTGGCCCATGCAAAAATGTGTGCGTGCTACTTTAGAACGATGTGCGCCATGGCTTCGCACACCTCCCCCCGGTTTAGAATAACTTTACAATATCGCACAACACAACTTCTTGCATCCTCTCTCCATGGTTAGCCATTTTCAGCAGGCGTATAAGCAGCGGTCTGCAGATCGTCTGTATTTTAAGACTTCCATCGACGATTGACCTTATTTCGACCGGTAAGATTGGCGCATTGGAGGGAGGTGGAAAGAGGAGAGAGAGACTGGAGGGCGAGGGGATTGGCAAGAACCGTTTTCAGGTCGAGGCTAATACGTGACACGTGTGAGAAACTGTGGTCCAAAAACCACTCATTGGATGGCAGACAGATATTGCCAAACGATGACCTATAATGCTTCACGTGCCAGACTTCCTGGACCCTGTGGTGCATAATATTATATTTCTTAAGTTGTTTTGTGCGGGGAAGTTATGTGAGGTTAGATATAGCTGAGGTACATTGTAAGTTATTAGGTTAGATATAGGTGAAGTAAGTTATGAGGTTAGATATAGGTTAGGTAAGTTACTTAAAATTTAGGTGGTATAGGCAGGCAGGGTATGGTTAGGTAAGTTACCTATGGTACGCTTACCTATAACTTGCTTACCTAACTTGCTTCGTAAGTTTAAAGCTTTCAGTTTTTATGAAGTATAAATCAGGATAGGGTGCCGTAAGTCAGCAAGTTACGGTAAGATACATTAAGGCAAGCCAAGGCTGCAGGGTGAGATGTTATAAGTAGATCTAACTGAAGCAAGGTTAGGTGTGTCAATATAGACATTAATAATCAGTGGTTCAATCGAACGAATCTTATAAGATTAGGTGGCATAATTGCCTTATGGTGAGCCATGATTAAGTTGTTTATAAAACGAACGGCAGCCATATTATTGCATTGAACGTATACATGTTCGTCTTATTTTTTGGCCAAAACCGTTTTGTGTAGGAACTGACCATAGTTATGAATGTTCGTGGAAGTCATGAGAGAACTGTTTTAAATGAGGAAGAACTGACAGAAGGACTAAGCTGAGAGTTTGGTTAATGACTGCGTAGCCCTACTCATAAAAGTTATCTATCTGCTATAAGAATCTATGAACTTATAAAACATAGAGAACTTAGAGAACATAGAGAACTTGGAGAACATAGAGAACTTAGAAAACATTATGTATGCCAAAGGGCTCAGAAAAAATCTGGCATGCTTAATAGCATCGTACTTAAGTTTAGCCCACTCGTAAACCTAGGCTATCTACAATTCTACATCAGATCTCTCTCTTGTCTTATTATCTTTTTGTTCTCTCGGGGTTATCGCTCTGAGAGCGCTACTGAATGGCCATGGCTGTGAGCAGCGATATAGAAATTACCGATAATTATTGCATTACATTACGTCACGCTAATCGTATAATCATTTTTATAGAGCACTCCTCTAAGGCTAAGTTCCGGGCACCAGCTTATACACGAGCGCTGGCGTTGTCAAAGGAACAGTCCAAATATACGATTGCCAGAAAAGAAGAACTGCAACTGAAAGTGTTCTCTGAATAAAACATAAAAAGCGATAATTTAAGAGAAGAAAAAGGACGAGTGTAGGACAAAATAAACGACATCCATACGTTATAGGCTATAGGCTAAACATTAAAAAAACTATAGGCCTATTGGAAGTTCTCTCATGTGGAACTCTGAAATCATTATCATGACAGGTCCTGGAGTCGAAGTCTGTGAAATAGTTATCGGATAATTATGTTTTGAAACCTCAAATAAGCTGTCTGCTTACCAGTCTATTATCTATCTATACAAGTCATATATATATTGTCTATAATATGAGAACCTCACAAATCTGCTCCTCAGTTCCCTTAGATCGCACCTCCATTAAGCAAAATCGTGCTTTTCAGTGGTAGGCTCCACTTCATTTCTAGAACGCCTTCTCAATCAATCCTCTCTCATCTTATAAGACAGGTTTTTTCCATGATTTGATTGTAAACGTTTCTGAAAAGTCCCTTTGAAGAAGCGATATTGAAATGCATTGAATGAATGAATGAATGAATGACTGAACGAACAAAAAATGTACGAATGAATGAATGAATGAATGAATGAATGAATAAATGAATGAACGAACGAACAGAAGGTGTCGACTCTGGCAGGACGATTTCCTTCATTCTACTCTTTCGCATCGAATTCGCAAAATTGCAATTTCTTTCCGGTAAGTCAATAATTATACTGTTAACAGTCCATCGCTTCTAGTCCGCTACACCAACTCTGATCTCCCATCATCCCAATTCATACGACATGTCTAGACTAGTAAACCCCCTCTGGCGTGGCACTGCGACGGCAAATTACACTTAGTCTAGCCTAAAACTATTTTCTCGCCACTCCATGGTGCACTCAGATGTCTAAACAGTAACGAGATCTTGGTCTTCACAGCATACAATATCATGATCTGATGAACAACCGTTCTGACTAGACGCAGCGAGAAGACATACTACCCTCCTCTTTACTTTAACAACGATTGCATTGCTAGTGCCACGATTACCATAATTGCCTATTGCCACTGTAGCACCATGCATGCTCTCTTCTCGGCTTGACAAAACAATCTGCATGATCATTGCAGACTTGAATTTATATTTTATAATATATCGTCCGTGAGTAAGCTTGTCTTCTTGATTATCGCGTTTGTGGGTGCTGAGAAATTTTGAAGGTTTACAATAATATTAGTGTCAACTGTTCACAATAATTATAAGTTTGTGTACTGAGCAAAGAAACTTGTGTACTTACATTTTCGTTGGCATTGTCGTCGAGCAGTTTGAAGAGGAAATCGGAAACTGTGGAGTCAGGAAAGCCAAGAGTTTTCGTCTACTGAGTGCCACCAGAAGTGGAGTTTGATAACATGGAGAAATTGGACTCTGTACCAGGAACACAGGCAGAGAGAGACAGACAGACAGAGATACAGAGACACAGACAGGCAGAGAAGGGGAGAGAGAAGGGGAGAGAAAGAGAGACAGTCAGACAGACAGAGACAGAGAGCGCATAAAAGACTTGTGTGGTGGTGGTGGAGCAGTATTTCTTGGCTGACCTCCTTCTCTGTCCCCCTACACTACACGTGCCAGTGGCGCAAAACCTCACCGGTCCCTTATCTATCACCGGGTTCAGCTAATCTGAACAGCATGCAGCGCCTTATTATATACATGCAAGCATATATATATATATATATATATATTATATATATATATATATATATATATATATATATATATATATATATATATATATATATATATATATACATGCATAATAATATATATCGTATATAAAATAAACATGTACATATATATACATAATTATATATATTAAATAGACGCATGTTCTAGATTCATGGATTCATCAATGTGTGGCATGCACAATTGTACATATATACGTGTACGTATGTACAATGTACATGTATACATGTATGTACTATGTACAATGTCATGCATGTATGTGTGTATGTATGTATGTATGTATGTATGCATGTATGCATGTATGTATGTATGTATGTATGTATGTATGTATGTATGTATGTATGTATGTATGTATGTATGTATGTATGTATGTATGTATGTATGTATGTATGTATGTATGTATGTATGTATGTATGTATGTATGTATGTATGTATGTATGTATGTATGTATGTATGTATGTATGTATGTATGTATGTATGTATGTATGTATGTATAACTTTTGTTCTGTTTGAAATATAATGTTGGTAAAAATTGGCCACTCTACGTAAATAAATTATAATTTGCGTTTAAGCCTGTAAAATTTCAGTTGAAACTTCTTACTTTTCCCAAGATATTGGCAAAAACTGTAGGGTGCTACTTTTTCATGGCCCACCCTCTACATGCCTCGCATGATTCGTGTATTTTTCTGAATGCATAAATATACGTCATAAACCCATTAAAGATAAGCTCAACACTTCTCGTATACAATAATATACATATACGGAAGTAAACGATATAGTCTTCGACATAAACAATAGATCTAAACAATAGATCTAAACAATAGGTCTAAACAATACATCTAAACAATAGATCACAACAATAGTGGTTGAAACAATGCCTCTCTCGATCGTTTGTTCATCGAATCGATTGTCTCAGTCGATTCATCGATTCGTCGATATTATCGGCGCTGAGCAGAAAGAGCCGCCGCCGACTGCATTGCTATAAGCTTATAGTCTGTGATGAAAAACATCGATTCAGCCAAAGCAGGTATAAGCTTAGTTCAAAGTTTTGGTCTATCAACTGCGCGATAACCCCTCGTTTAATCTGCGCCCATGCGTATCGCAGGTTCTGACGATATGAGTTGGACCAAACGTTGCTTATGATAAAGGCAGTGATCGAGTTTGTTTATTAAGGCAGTGATCGAGTTTGTTTATTACAGCAATTTGATATGGCGATCCTTCAAGGTTGCCTACACAGGAGCGCTCTCATTCCAATCCCGGTAGAGTAGAACAGCTTTAAAAACCGTGAAAAAAGAGATTGAGAGACTCTACGGAGTGTAGTAGGAGCTCATTCCAGGTCTCAAGGCCAACCACGGAGAAGTCCAGATAGCAGTCCGCGAGCGGGGAACAATAAGTTCGGTTTGTGCAGCTGAACGGAGAGAGCAGCGGCTTTGGACGCGTATGGTAAAGCAACAGAGTTCTTGAATGCACAGAGGACTAGACCCTCAATGCAGCGTCGGACCAAAACAGAAATTCAGTAAACAATGCGCTGCGGGCAAGCGGGAAAGGGAGCCAATGGAGTACACCCCGTATGCACTCAGGGACTCGGTAAACCTTGGAATGTGGCCCCAAGCGGGCAGGGGGGTAGAGTGGTTTGATGTTGGCACCTCTTTGGTCTGTACTGGTTGTACTGAATCATGGTACCTGTCTTCGGAAGAGGTGTCAAGGTCACGAGTTTGTATTTACCTTCTCTGAACTCGCCAGTCTGAACGTAGCATGAGGTTCGACCTGTTCGTTGCCTAGTCTGAACGTGCCATTAGCCATTGTCATTGACTGTGGCCCGTGATATCTCGTATGTGTACTCAGCACAACGGGTGCATGTGTTAGTATCGCCCGAGGCCAATTAAGACCGATGCATTGCAGACGCATACGACTAGTCACTAGAGACTCAATTGGCCTCAGGCTATCAATGCAACTGTATACATAAATTCAACACAGACCCATATCCAAAATATTCAACCACGTGTAGACTACAACTGTACATGTAGCCTATTATATCACATATCCTACAATACATGCATGTAAAATATTTATTTGTGTCTGTTGTTTGGAAGCGTATTATAGTGTATAGGCCCCCTAAGTACACATTTATGTATGCGTAAAATCAATGTGTTATGTATGATATAATATATTTGGTTATTTATTTGCATTGCATTGTATAAAGCTTTGTCGACTGTGACACGTCAAATGACCAAAATAACGGGTCATAATAATTATTATGAGTCGAAGGTCAGAATTGATGTTATTTGTTTCACAATGTTTTAACGATCTTTTGACGTCATTTTGACGGACATACACTGTACTGGTCGCATTCGGCAAAGAAATTAATTTTTCTATTTCTTCTATTTAGAAATAATATTGATGGCTTTCTTCTCTCTTTTACTTTCGCAACTAAAAATTATGATTTATCGTCGCCCAAGTCAAACACCTTTGCCGCGGAGATAAAAGAGTCGGAACGAATATGAAGTAAATCAAGTCGTTCCAATGATTTGGAATTCCTTGCAGATGAAGCTGGACAACCATATCGTGGTATACACAGACGAAAGTCGATCGCTGAAAGACCAAAAGCCGACGACACCGACGTAGTTGATTCATTGAGTGATTGATTGATTTATTAAATGGCTGATTGATTAATTGATTGATTGATCGATTGATTGATTGACATCGAGAACATCATTGCCAACCATTACTAAACCTGCAGGATTATGCTAAACATCATCCACCATGATAGCCGTCGGTCTAACTCCTCGCCAAACTCTCCGGATCTTGACCACCTGTCTATATCGACTTTGTTTTGATTGAGCGCCTGTGAATAAACTGGTTCCCGCGACATAGCTTTAATTTGTCGGTGCTGTGGAAGTTCCGAGTAAATACGATTACGACTACGATTACAAAAGATGGCTTTTAACATGAAAATTTGAAGTACTTAGATTAATAATTATTATAACATTGTTTACAATAGTATGACCTACATGTACATGTTAATGTACACCAAAATGCCTTCGATATGATGCAACAGAGCTCGCGCCAAAGCATTGCAATCAATTGCAAATACAAATAATAATATTATTATTATTATTGAGACCTATGTGTGTAATTGAAGACAGGAAATTAGAAAAGAAGTGAGTAAGTATGCTGCAAGTCAAATGATCACAATTTACAAGACAGGCAATTGATGCATGGTCCAAATTTTGTCTGTTCCAGAATTGATCGCTACAATTCCATTCTTATTGGCCTTCCTTCCCAATGTCCATCTTTCTCCCATTCAATCTGTCCTTCACACTGCTGCTGCTCGATTGATTTCTCGCCTTCCTAAATGCATGTACTCCCATATATCATAATCATTTCTGGCCAGCGAACTACATGTATACCCTGGCTTCCATCCCTTTGCTCGCATTCAATATAAAGTCCTTGCTTTGGTCCCCACGTCCAGACTATGCGTCTTGCGCCGAACTGTAATCTCACGGATCTCATTTGTACCCGTCTTCCAGCATCTTCTCCGTCTTCCACCATCTTCTCAGTCTTCCAACATCTTCTCAGTCTTCCAACATCTTCTCTGTCTTCCAACATCTTCTCAGTCTTCCAACATCTTCTCA
>OX243816.1:45558349-45680849 GCA_945859605.1 Lumbricus rubellus
AGCATCTTCTCCATTTTCCATTATCTTCTCCGTCTTCCAGCATCTTCTCTGTCTTCCAGCATCTTCTCCGTCTTCCAGCATCTTCTCCGTCTTACAGCATCTTCTCCGTCTTCCAAAATCTTCTCAGTCTTCCAGCATCTTCTCAGTCTTCCAGCATCTTCTCAGTCTTCCAGCATCTTCTCCGTCTTCCAGCATCTTCTCAATCTTCCAGCATCTTCTCCGTCTTCCAGCATCTTCTCAATCTTCCAGCATCTTCTCAGTCTTCCAGCATCTTCTCAATCTTCCAGCATCTTCTCTGTCTTCCAGCATCTTCTCAGTCCTCCAGCATCTTCTCAGTCCTCCAGCATCTTCTCCGTCTTCCAGCATCTTCTCCGTCTTCCAGCATCTTCTCCATTTTCCATTATCTTCTCCGTCTTCCACCATCTTCTCAGTCTTCCACCATCTTCTCCGTCTTCCAGCATCTTCTCAATCTTCCAGCATCTTCTCAGTCTTCCAGAATCTTCTCCGTCTTCCAGCATATTCTCCGTCTTCCAACATCTTCTCCGTCTTCCACCATCTTCTCCGTCTTCCAATATCTTCTCCGTCTTCCAATATCTTCTCCGTCTTTCAGCATCTTCTCCGTCTTCCACCATCTTCTCAGTCTTCCACCATCTTCTCCGTCTTCCAATATCTTCTCCGTCTTCCAATATCTTCTCCGTCTTTCAGCATCTTCTCCGTCTTCCACCATCTTCTCCGTCTTCCACCATCTTCTCTTTCTTCCAACATCTTCTCAGTCTTCCAGCAACTTCTCAGTCTTCCAAAATCTTCTCAGTCTTCCAGCATCTTCTCAGTCTTCCAGCATCTTCTCCATTTTCCATTATCTTCTCAGTCTTCCAGCAACTTCTCAGTCTTCCAATATCTTCTCCGTCTTTAAATATCTTCTCCGTCTTTCAGCATCTTCTCCGTCTTCCACCATCTTCTCAGTCTTCCACCATCTTCTCCGTCTTCCAATATCTTCTCCGTCTTCCAATATCTTCTCCGTCTTTCAGCATCTTCTCCGTCTTCCACCATCTTCTCAGTCTTCCACCATCTTCTCCGTCTTCCAATATCTTCTCCGTCTTCCAATATCTTCTCCGTCTTTCAGCATCTTCTCCGTCTTCCACCATCTTCTCCGTCTTCCACCATCTTCTCCTTCTTCCAACATCTTCTCAGTCTTCCAGCAACTTCTCAGTCTTCCAAAATCTTCTCAGTCTTCCAGCATCTTCTCAGTCTTCCAGCATCTTCTCCGTCTTCCAGCATCTTCTCTGTCTTCCAGCATCTTCTCCGTCTTCCAAAATCTTCTCAGTCTTCCAGCATCTTCTCAGTCTTCCAGCATCTTCTCCGTCTTCCAGCATCTTCTCCATTCTCCATTATCTTCTCAGTCTTCCAGCATCTTCTCCATTTTCCATTATCTTCTCCGTCTTCCACCATCTTCTCAGTCTTCCAGCATCTTCTCCGTCGTCCAACATCTTCTCCGTCCTCCAGCATCTTCTCAGCCCTCCAGCATCTTCTCCGTCTTCCAGCATCTTCTCCGTCTTCCAACATCTTCTCCGTCTTCCAACATCTTCTCCGTCTTCCAACATCTTCTCCGTCCTCCAGCATCTTCTCAGTCCTCCAGCATCTTCTCCGTCTTTCAGCATCTTCTCCGTCTTCCACCATCTTCTCCTTCTTCCAGTATCTTCTCTGTATTCCAACATCTTCTCCGTCTTCCAGCATCTTCTCCGTCTTCCAGCAACTTCTCAGTCTTCCAGCATCTTCTCAGTCTTCCAACATCTTCTCCGTCCTCCAGCATCTTCTCCGTCTTCCAGCATCTTCTCCGTCTTCCAACATCTTCTCCGTCTTCCACCATCTTCTCCGTCTTTCAGCATCTTCTCAGTCTTCCACCATCTTCTCAGTCTTCCAGTATCTTCTCCGTCTTTCAGCATCTTCTCAGTCTTCCACCATCTTCTCAGTCTTCCAGTATCTTCTCAGTCTTCCAGCATCTTCTCGTGTACCTCTCTGTTCGTTGGACAGGTCTGGCATACGTGTCCACGATCTAAGACCACTATTTCTCAAGACTAGCCGTTTGCTATTGGCGATTGCCCATTGAATGCCCTTCCATCCAATCTGCGTGGAATTCTCATATATATATATATATATATATATATATATCTGGATCAATGTCAACATGTAAATGTGTTTTGGGGGGGGGGGTAGAGTAATGGTTAACACGCTGGCCAAGAGTACGAGAGGTAGCAGGTTCGAGCCCCCGTTGGGCGGATTTGATTTGTAGGCTGCTATTAGCGCCATTGTAATCGCAAAGCTGTCTGCTCAGTTGGTAGTTAAGTTTAATTAAGATTACTGCATATAGTCCTTTATGTGCCATGGGGTCCCGTTTGCAAAATGGTGTTGGGGGAGTTTCTCACTTCCAATCAGTCAGTGGGTCCCTGGACATGAAAAATCACCGAGGTGCTTGTCTGCCATGACGTCACGAATGACGTAATCGACAAATCCAATATGGCCGCCGCCGGCCATATTGGAAAATTCATCTTCTTTATTTCTTGCAGTATATGCGCGTGCAATACCTCTAATGGTACTGATTCAGGTATGTAGAATTCATTTCTGATATTGTTTTTGTCATCAAGGGTCATCTTGAGGTCATAAGGTCACGGTCAATGTCATTTTTTCATCTTTTTCATTTCCTTCAGTTTTTGCACGTGTAATATCTCTAATGGTACTAATTCAGGTATGTAGAATTCATTTCTGATGTTGTTTTTGTCATCAGAGGTCATCTTAAGGTCATAGAGGTCATGTCAAGGTCACTGAGTTTAATATTTTTCATTTATTACAACATATATACATGTGTAATACCTCTAATATTACTGATTCGGATATGTAGAATTCATTTCTGACATTGTTTTTGTCATCAGGGGTCATCTGAAGGTTATGAGGTCATGGTCAAGTGGTTGGCATGGTGCACCAGGGGGCCCCTCGCTGTAACTGTGTGGCCTCTGATCCACTGCTTGTAGGAGGGAGTGCATCAATTCCGAACGTGTATGTGATATAGTTGTCTAATCTAACCTGGTCCAACATCTCACATGTTGTAATTGACCTTGGCTCTGCCTAGACACGTACCAAGTACTTCTCTACTAATGTTGCATCTTGCTCTAACAGCGTGTCTGTCTCTCCAAATCTTGTTAGATACTGTAGCCTAGTGTACTGAATTGTAAGCAATAGCTGCGATGGCTGCGTGTCTGGATCCCACCTTGGACGCAGGCCTGCAGGTCAACAGCATAAGATTGGATATGGGCAGCCATAGCTGTCAGCAGGGAACCCGGATCGGCGGTGTAGATTATGCAAAAGGACCCACGAGGATCTAGTGGACATGCCCAACACCTGGGGAGGCGCTACAGACAAACCAAATCACCTGCCAAGCAATCATCCTGGATAAGTTCGATAAATGCACTGTCAGTACAATAAAAAGTAGAGAAGCTACTGGGAGTTCAAGATTATTCAGCACTCGAGGAGCCCATGGACCTCTTCACAGTATTTAACGATACAGTCCGTGAAGCCACGGCTAGTATATTCCACCATGGACTATCCCTTTTACATACGACCTACAGTCTATCATCCTAAACCTGGGTCACAATTTTTGAGAGGATTGTTGCTGCATAGCATATGCATTATCTTGAATAATAACCTTCCCCAATTTCCAGGCATGTTTTCGCAAGCGCCATTCCACAGAAACGTTACTTATCCACCTTTTATCTTGCACCTATACGGTGTTATCGATAGATCCAAGATCTCTCACTGCACTGCACTGTTTAATTTGACGTGAGCTCTGAATTTTACAGTGCTGATTACGACATTCTCTTGTATTTATACAGTGCTATCCAGCACTTTATAGATGCAAGCGTTTATCAATTTCCTTCGACCTCTCTGTAAATGCACTTGATCGGCTTGCTTCCTTTCTGCATGACCGCTCCATCATGGTATCTTACGAGTAAACTAGATCCTCGTGGGTCCCTTTGCATAATCTCCACCACCGATCCGGGTTCCTTGCTGACAGCTATGGCTGTCCATATCCAATCTTATGCTGTTGACCTGCAGGCCTACGTCCAAGGTGGAATCCAGACACACAGCTATTGCGTGCAACCCAGAACACTTGTCTTGTCTTGTCTTGTCTTCAACCATCCTCGATCCGAGGGTTGGTCGCTTCATGAACAAGTTTTCTCCATCTCCTCCTGTCTCTTGTCTCCATCAAAGTCCGATCGAAAGATGTTCCCATCCAGTCTCCGATGTTGACAACCCATCCCATCCTCGGCCTTCCTCGTGCTCTTGCTCCCGGTACATTTCCCTGTATGATATCCTTTTCAAGACAATCTCCAGTTTTTCTCCATGATGCTTTTTGGGAAAATAAGGTGGTAGGTTCCCTCGTTTTTCCACCTCGCAGTGAGCGATCTTGTGACAACACTTCGATCATCCCTTTTTGCGCGACAGTCGTTGCCGCTTCTGGAGCCGTCTTCCGCCCGTCCCGCAATACAAGGCCCGCTGCTGCCCAGGCCTTTGCCGCCCACGTTAGCCAACTGCTCAGGGTTCCTGCAGAGCCTGTCCACCTCGCGTAGCGCCCTAGGTGGTACTTCAGCATAGCCTTCACCACTGATGGTATAGCCTCTGCAGGCAATCCCCTACTGAGTTGTTGTCACCCCCCTCACCGCGTTGAGGTGTGGGTCGGACTTGAGGGGATTGGGTCGGACTTGAGGGGGTGAAAACACTAGGCTACAGTATCTAACAAGCTTTGGAGAGACAGACACGCTGTTAGAGCAAGATGCAACATTAGTAGAGAAGTACTTGGTACGTGTCTGGGCAGAGCCAAGGTCAATTACAACATGCCAGATGTTCGACCAGGTGAGATTAGACAACTATATCACATACACGTTCGGAATTGATGCACTCCCTCCTACAAGCAGTGGATCAGAGGCCACACAGTTACAGCGAGGGGGCCCCCTGGTGCACCATGCCAACCACTTGACCATGACCTCATAACCTTCAGATGACCCCTGATGACAAAAACAATGTCAGAAATGAATTCTACATATCCGAATCAGTAACATTAGAGGTATTACACATGTATATATGTTGTAATAAATGAAAAATATTAAACTCAGTGACCTTGACATGACCTTTATGACCTTAAGATGACCTTTGATGACAAAAACAACATCAGAAATGAATTCTACATACCTGAATTAGTACCATTAGAGATATTACACGTGCAAAAACTGAAGGAAATGAAAAAGATGAAAAAATGACATTGACCGTGACCTTATGACCTCAAGATGACCCTTGATGACAAAAACAATATCAGAAATGAATTCTACATACCTGAATCAGTACTATTAGAGGTATTACACGCGCATATACTGCAAGAAATAAAGAAGATGAATTTTCCAATATGGCCGGCGGCGGCCATATTGGATTTGTCGATTACGTCATTCGTGACGTCATGGCAGACAAGCACCTCGGTGATTTTTCATGTCCAGGGACCCACTGACTGATTGGAAGTGAGAAACTCCCCCAACACCATTTTGCAAACGGGACCTCATGGCACATAATGGACTAATAACCTGTAAATGTAAAGCGCAGTGCGTCTTGCAGGCGTTTCATTAAAGAAAAGATTATTATTATTATTATTTTTTTTTCCACTGAAACTGGAGATTTTATTACCTAATTAAAATTCTTAAGCATAGAACGTTAGGCTACACCGGAACTGAAAAAGTTTCGCAAACTATTATTATTATTATTATTATTATTATTATTATTATTATTATTATTATTATTATTATTATTATTATTATTATTTTATATGATAGGCCTATATATAATTATATAAATGTATGTCTCTGTCTGTGTCTGTCTGTCTTTGTCTCTGTCTACCTGTCTGTCTCTGTCTACCTGTCTGTCCGTCTGTCTTTCGCTCTCTCTATGTATTATATGTATAATTGTATATGGTTTCCTTCCTAAAATCTATTCCCTCTCAATGCCATACTGTGAGCGCTGCTAAATGGCCACATAGAAATTACCAATAATCACATTACATTGCATTATACTAGTCATCATTTCAGCGAAATTTTATAGAATGCAATAAAAGGCAATACAGATATGACAGTGCCATGAGACACCATAGAAAACAATTCTTTACCTACAATGCAATGCAATAAATGCAATGCAAAATTATAGTACAGGCTACAATACGATACAATAGGCCTACAATACGATACAATACAATACGATACAATACGTTACGATACAATACGATACAATACAACACAGTATATAGGCTACATGCAGCGAAATCAACAGCTGTGTACACGTGATGTATAAAAATCGCAATACAGCGCGATCGCGCGGAAATGTCAATAAGCAGAAAGCAGGAAGGAAAACATAATCGCAATTAATGCCGTATAAGCCTACGTCTGCTTCCTCCTTTTCCCCAGCTCTTCGCTGCCTCATCCTCGTTCGCAAGACGAATTCATGAAACCATCTATCGCCGAAGCTCCAAACCATAATATTACTTCTGAAGAACGCTGCTGCAGCGCTAAAGGAAAGAAACCCCGCTGGACATTAATGCAATTCGCTCGGATGATGATGATGATGATAATTGCCAACGGTTACAGCTCGTGCAAGACGAGCGGGATTATTGCAAAGAGCAAAGAATATCAACAGGTGCAAAGCGATGCATTAGAGGTTTGTTACACCACTTCAAATAATTTTCGTTTTGCTGTTTTGCTGTTGTTGCTATTGTTATGAATTGTATTATTGTGAATTTAAATCACTGAGCATCGATATAAATGGCGATAACAAAATAAGAGCGTGCAAATAACTTACAATCACGCCGCAATACAAAAAATGCGCTTCTTGTTGCATTTTAAAATTTTAAGCTCGTGACGATCCGTAAAAAAGGTGTCGTTATACTCTCTTCAGGGCTATAATTATAAGGTCGCTGATTCAAGTGGATGAGTTGTAAAACGTTAGGTTTAGTTTGTTCTTAAGCTCGGTATTTACGAATTTAAAAGGTGTCCTTAAGCCCCATATGCAAATGAGTTAGAAAGGTAGGCTAAACACGAAAGACAAGCAAGACACAGCGCAATAAGGATATCGACAGCGTCATAAGCAGAGACAGACAGACAAGTAGGCACCGGAGACAAAAAAGTGCGTGTGTCTATCTAAGGCAAACAGATCCATGTAAAAACCCATCCAAGCGAAACATTTACATCGATTCAGTGCACTATTCCTCCAGACATGCGTATATACAGACGGCCTCTGGAGTACGTTAGCCGAGAGAGCGAGACAGACGTACAGACAGAAAGACAGAAAGACCGACAGACAAAGAGATAGATAGATGCAAAGGCTGACCGACAGAAAGAGACAGACAGATAGAGAGGCAGAGATAGAGAGGCAGAGAGAGAGAGAGAGAGAGAGAGAGAGATCATATAGAGTAGCCTATAGACAAACAGACAGAGATACCCGTACAGAGAGTAATCATTAAGGGAGGAACGAGCTGACATTATCAAGCGTAATATTCATCCGAATCGCGTAATACGATGATCTCAATGATCAAAAGAATCGATAGAAATTAAACTCCACTTTCCCAGGAACTCCTCATCCTTCCATTGACATCACCGTTTTTAACATTACGTCCATTCAGTGCGATGTGCACCGAATGCCCACGAGCCGATAGGTTTTTTGCTATTGGTTAAATGTCTTATGCGCGTCTCAGTGTTACTAAAACCTTTTGTAAAATCCGTAGGTGTAAGAAAACATTAATTTCGCTAAGTTCAGTAACGCTGCAGACAATATAAATTTCTTTAGGATATCTTACTTATTTACATGTCGCCGTAGCTTGTGGTGGCAAACCAACGGCAGCTCGAACGTTTTGTTCGATGTCTGTCCACATGTCTGTTGCTTGCACTTGACTGTCTGCCTACTCGCTTATCTATCTGTCATTCTGACTGCCTGTCATTTTGTCTGTCTGTCTGCCTGCTTGCCTGCCTGCTTGCCTGCCTACATGTGTGCATGTCTGTGTGCCTGCCTGTGTGCCTGCCTGTGTGCCTGCCTGCCTGTCTGTATGTCTGTCTGTCTGTCTGCCTACCTGCCTGCCTACCTGCTTGCCTGCCTACCTGTGTGCCTGCCTGTGTGCCTGCCTGCCTGTCTGTATGTCTGTCTGTCTGTCTGCCTACCTGCCTGCCTACCTGCTTGCCTGCCTACCTGTGTGCCTGTCTGTTTGCCTGCATGTCTGTCTGTCTGTCTGTCGGTCGGTCTGTCTGTCTACCTGTCTGTCTATATGTCTGTCTGTCACAACACGCACGGTCAGGCGATGAGACTAAAAATGAGTGTGTAGTCAAATTGCGTTCTGGTTGGGATCATCGGATGACAGATAAGCGACGAATATCGGAAAGAGTTGAGATTATAAGAGTCGTCCAATAATTATATCCAGCTGTCATCCGGAGTTTAATATCTGAAGCCACATGAATGCAACAGTTTTTGAAAGGATTTTCATTAAAAAGACGTTATATTAAGCCACATCATACACACGAATACATGCTACATACACACATATTATACGCCCACATATGCATGGAAACATTCAGTAGGCCTATATGCATGACATACATACTACACATAGTTGCATATATACACCGTGGTTCAAAAAAAGTAAGCCAAATTGTTTTTCATATATCTCTAATGCCTGACAACATATCACGCTAAAATTTTCCAAATATTTAGAGAAGTGGACCAAGAATATGATTCCAAAATTTCATTAGATAATGTTGAACGGATAAAAAGATATGAATATTTAAACTTCATATGCCGAAATTTCAGTTTACAAGCAATTTTCTGTCAGATTCAATCAAATGTTTCCTTATTATCTCCAATGCCTGATGATTAATCATTCTGAAATTTTCCAGATATGTAGAGAATTGAACTAACAATATGACCCCAGCAGTATGGTTTGATAATTTAATTAATTGAGATGCTCAAAATGTCCCCCTCCTGCTTGCACGCAAGATTGGAGACGCTGGCGCCTTTGCAATGGCAACAGCAACGTCGATTATTTTTCCTCTGGTCCAGGCTATCCCGCACTTCCAACAAGCTTTGCTTCAGATCTTTTATATCATGGATTGTTGTCTGGTAGACTCGGTCTTGCATCACTCTCCACATTTTATAGTCGACAGGATTCAAATCTGGGCTGTTCGGAGGCCATAATGTGGGAGAAATGAAGTCTGGCGTCTCTCTTGTCAGCATTTCGATGGTTTCCTTGGTTCTGTGGGCTAGCGCTGTTCTGTTGAAAAACAAAGCTGCCTTCTGGGACTAGATTTCTGATTACAGATAGAAGATGTTGTGACAGCAGAACATCGCGATAATAGGCTCTATTAAATTTTACTCCAGGATCAATGAAGAATAAACGGGAACGGCCAAAGCGTCGAAACCGCAACGGACGCCATGCATTACAGACTTGCTGAAAACTGAAATTTCGGGTGATGAAGTTGAAATACCCATATCTTTTTATCCTTTAAATTTATGACATGATATTTTGGAATCCTTTTCTTGGTTCAATTCCCTAAATATTGGTAAAAGGTTCTTATGATTACTCATCAGACATCAGAGATGCACGAAAAACAGTTTGGCTTACTTTTTATTGAATCTGACAGAAAAATTGCTTGTAAACTGAAATTTCGGTATATGAAGTTTAAATATTCATATCTTTTTATCCGTTCAACTTTATCTCATGAAATTTTGGAATCATATTCTTGGTCCACTTCTCTAAATATCTGGAAAAGTTTGACTTGATATGTCGTCATGTATTAGAGATATAAGCAAAACAATTTGGCTTACTTTTTTTTGAACCACGGTGTACATACATGTACATACATACATACATACATACATACATACTTACATGCATACATACATACATACATACATAGGCTCTATTAAGTTTTACATACATACATACATACATACATACATACATACATACATACATACATACATACATACATACATACATACATACATACATACATACATACATACATACATACATGCATACATGCATACATACATACATACATACATACATACATACATACATACATACATACATACATACATGCATAAATACATACATACATACATACATACATACATACATACATACATACATACATACATACATACATACATACATACATACATACATACATACATACATACATACATACATACATACATACATACATACATACATACAAACATGCATACATACTAGGGTGTTTTTAAGGTGCATGTGAAATTTTCAAATAAAAGATGAAATAACGACCAAGTGAAATTATCGTGCCAAATCATATGTAAACTGAATATCTGAAATTATATCTCGATAGCTGAACATTTAGGACTTGCGCAAGAGGACTGAAGTTAGGGATTCGGTTGCATTGCAAGCCTTAAAATCTACCATTTCAATACATGTGAGCTGCATGCTATAAACCCTTCTCAGTGACTAGTTCCCAACAAATAAACATCCATGATCATGCCGTTACTGATATGATGTTCTTTTTGTCACTGGTCATAAGTAAGTAAGGAAGTAAGTATGTGCTTTATTGAACCGCCCGCAAACGTGTTGCAAATGGCGGGAAGTGGTGCCTTTCATTTGTGTGTCATAAGGCAGGCGCAATGTAAAATTGATTACAAAAAGCTGAGATTTAGTTGGTAGGCAGTACTGATTATCACTTCGGCGATGCGAAGCTGTCTTCACAAAGGAAATGTTCCTATGCAAGGTATACTGCTCAATTTACGCATACACCAAGGAATCAGAGTCTGGATGACAACTTATACGAGACAGTATATCAATTGTACGTTTCAATTTTGGAGAGATGATCTTGCAGCCTTGACAACAGAGATTCTTCTGAGCCACAGGTTCCCCTTACTCTTCACTTGAATGACAAGATCATCCAATCTGTGACAGCTACTGTCATGTCAGATTCTTGTTGGCTGAGATCTGAAGCTGGGGATTGGAAGACAAAGTCCTGGCCATGTGTTTTGACACAGTGGCGAGTAAGACGAGTTGCAAGGACGGCATATGCATGAAGCTGGAAGCGAATTGAGGAAGGACCTCTTGAACCATGCCATCGATACCATGCTTCTGAAATTGTTCTGGGAAAAGTGGTTCACAGCAGTATTGGAATCCTTTAGTCAAAAGCTATTAAAGCTAATAGTCATTTTCCAAACGAATTCCACCAAAGGGATTAAAGTTCAGGTAACCAGGTGCATTTTCACCGAGGGTGTTGGTTGTTGGATGTCATATCCGATTTACATGATCGAGCTGTGGCTTTTCAGTTATCAATTTTCCATTCAGCAACGTCAGGGCACAGAGAGGATAATCTCGACCATCCCACTCTGAAAAGGTATGGATTCATTTACTTGAAGTGTCACTCTCTGTGACAGCAACTGAGTCTCACGTGAAGCACTATTTTCCCCATGTACCTGGGACAATGAATCCCAAATGGGAATCCATACTTGTCATGCCAGAGAAGTCTTACATGTATTGTTGCCCTAACAGTATTATTCACCCCGACACCTTTGATATTTGTCAGAGACCCAGGTTGACCACAGCTATTTGACGAGTCATAGACTACAGCATGCGAAACGAATTTTCTGACCTCTTTGTTACTCGCTTCAGGACCGCTGTGGCTCAATCCAAATCAATTGCCAGCATGGAATGGTCTTCCCCCATCCGTTCGCTTTGCCATCCTCTCTAGCAGTCTTTCGTCATCTTTTCTTATCTAAAAACCTGCCTTTTCTCTCGGAGTTGCACGCACTGGAAGCGCGTCTGAAACTCTCTTGCTGCAAGACGCGCTTTACAAATGGTCAGATACAATGCAATACAATGCTAACCTATAGTACTTCTTTGGATTTTGCCTTATATCAGATGTTTATGTGTTTAAATTTGCTTGGACCTGTGAAAATTACAATGTGTCACAATGTCGCCGAAGTTGCTATTCTTCCGGTGCTTTGCGCAAGTCCTAAATCTATTTGGATTTTCTTCTAATTTGGCAGAAAACTATATTTTAGAAGGTGGAACACAAAAACATATTGGTCGATATTGGCGTCGACGTTTTAATTTTTAGACACACCCTAATACATACATACATACATACATACATACATACATACATACATACATACATACAAACATGCATATATACATACATACATACATACATACATACATACATACATACATACATACATACATACATACATACATACATACATACATGCATGCATACATACATACATACATACATACATACATACATACATACATACATACATACATACATACATACATACATACATACATACATACATACATACATACATACATACATACATACATACATACATACATACATACATACATACATACATACATACATACATACATACATACATACATACATACATACATACATACATACATACATACATACATACATACATACATACATACATACATACATACATACATACATACATACATACATACATACATACATACATACATACATACATACATACATACATACATACATACATACATACATACATACATACATACATACATACATATGGAAACACAATATGATAGCAGTGAAATGCTCATGTGGTCTTTTTTCAGAACATGTCTGACTAATTTATCATTTGTCCAATTATAATTAATTGACAATTATTAGTCTGCAATAAACTGTCAACGAATCCATCCATCACTCTTCTCAATCCTTCGTCATCGACCCGCGTCTCGATCTGGTTCTTAGACGGCAGTTTTTGTATTTTAATTCGTAAAGCTCTGAGTTCGTATCCAGAAATAGGGTGAATCGTTCAGAGGCGCTCCCAATCGTGCTAGAACTTTTATTATTTCAATTTGTTTCCACTAATTGTTTTTCTCATGCAATCCTGGCCGTAGTTTAGGGACCTGTGAAAGCTCTGACTAGGGGCCAAGAATTTCTCTTATCTATCCTGCGCTTGAAACCGGACGAAATATCGCGATTTTCGAGCAAATTTCGGCTCGTGAATTTGCTACAAATTTTTCGCTATTATTTACAAAAAGCTGCCGAAAATTCAGAACTTTTCCGAATTTCTTATCCATGGTGTACGGTTGTTAGCTAGTATCTAACTCGATTCGGGCAAGTGGAACGAAGAGATATTGTGGTGTAAATGAGCGTTGAACCTCAAGTATAGTTTGTTAAATATTTTCACGGGTCTTCTTGCCCGAAAAAACAGACTCACCCGAAATTTGTGAGGGGGCGTTTGCCCCTCTGGATCCCCGTCTCCTGCCCCTATGGGCACAGTTCAATTGATGCAATCCAAACAACCGTCATTATTGTCATTCTCCCTCTCCTCGTTACCATGTTAGCATCCCCAGATCGCAAGCAGGAAAAAGATTAATTCACGCATTTGTCAATGCACGTATACAAAGGTCCACAAGTACCGGGCGCTAGAAAAATCGATGATGCCGCAGCTTTTATCAAGCAGAATGGGAGACAACAGCAGCTGGAACGACGTAAGAAGCTTCAAACGTGAATGGAATCGATATATTGTCATTTTTTACTTCAATCTTGGAAACGCAGAAGATGCAGCTTTCTATGTCGTTCAATGAACAATGAACGTGTTACAATGGATCAGCATCCATTGTTGGGCCTGCAGCCACCATATTTCTTATGAGACCGGAAGTAAGGAATGGTTCGGATGAAAGTGGAAGGCTCTCCACCCACCCCATGCCTCCCCCATACTTCCACCCATTGCCTCCCCCATGGTCGCTCTGTGGAGTAGTCTTCTATATTCTGTCTTTGCTGCTACCCTACCTTCCGGTGATTATATACAGTATACTGCTTTGAATATTATATCGACTGCCATTTTCATGGGACTTTCGCCTATAATAAATTAATAACAGGAAAGCTGTATTGTATTGGCCATGAAAGTATAATCATAGGCTTTTTGGCACATTTAACCATCTCACAAAACGCGCTGTGTCTGATAATTAATTATCCAACACATCTAAGCGAGTTACCGTTAGCTCTAACTTTTTCAGGCGCTATTCCATGGCTAAGCGCGGGGCACCTGCTTATTCAATAGCGCTTTTTCAGACAATGGGCGTATGCCAGAGAGGGCGAATAGCAACAGGGCGTAAATAGAAATCTAAAGATAACTCGTTACCTTTAAAGTTACACAATAGCGAACGACTTGCTGAAAGAAATTGCAAATTTTGAAAGTCGATTTCCGGAAGCCAACGGTGCAAAGCTGATATTTTGTTCAATGATTGGCATTTTGCTCTGTGCAGTATTGTTAAACTAGCCTACTTTGTTCAACGCATTTGATGGTAAATGTTGTAGAATGCACAATTATAGGTACTTATGCTCAAGGCATGATTTGTAATTTGCTCAGCACATAAACGGTACTTTTTCAATGAATAATTGGTACTTGTTCAAAGCATATTTGGTACTTTGTTTAAAACACAATAATTGGTACTTTTTCATGTAGAGATCATTATTCCCGTTGACCAAATCTTGCGCGATGTATTGTATTATACGCTATAGGCTACACGATTCGAAGAGAATGAAATGCATGCGGACTAAGACTATATGCGCTGAATAGATATAATGCAGAGGAAAGCAGAACATTATTCGGACTGACACTAAGGCCAACAATGGACTTGATAAATAACCGCAGACAATTGAGGGGGATAAATTATTTTATTACCATCACCGCCAATTATTGGTTGGGTGACCGGACAAAATGGTAGCGGACAAAATGGTACGGACAAAATGGTATGGACAAAATGGTATTGGGACAAAATGGTATTGGACAAAATGGCACGGACAAAATGGCACGGACAAAATGGTATGGACAAAATGGTATGGGACAAAATGGTACTAGGACAAAATAGTACGGACAAAATGGTGCGGACAAAATGGTATGGACAAAATGGTAGCGGATAAAATGGTACTAGGACAAAATGGTACGGACAAAATGGCGCGGACAAAATGGTATGGACAAAATGGTATGGACAAAATGGCACGGACAAAATGGTATGGACAAAATGGTATGGACAAAATGGTATGGACAAAATGGTATGGACAAAATGGCACGGACAAATTGGTATGGACAAAATGGTACTTGGAGATAAAGATTCTTAGACTTAAACCATTTCATACATTTAAAAAATCTATGTTGCGGCCCTTCAAAAAAACTAACCCATTAACTATTCTCTCTTTATCTCTTTCTATCACTCTCTCCCCTTCCTCTGTCTTTATACATGTATACATATAATATATATATATAGGCTATATGTAATTTTAATAAGAAGGGTTTAAATTAGTGTGACATGGGGCGCAAGCTAAGCCGTTTTAAGGTCTAGACACGCGAGGCTCGTGCCTAGTACCCCATGCAACAGGGGGCTGCGGCGACCCATTGTAGCAGTCAGCACTAAACTAATAAGTGTAAAATTGGCCCACATGCACATTGCACATAGAAGGCACGAATGCAAAACTTTGTCTTTATCTGAGACTGACAGATTGAGGCGGAAATCGGGTTACGTTCAGTGTTCAATCTAGGTATCGCCCGAGCGGGTATCTCCACCCATATGTGACTATACCCAAAATATTTTACCAAAATAATTATAATAGTTTTTAGTTGCTATTTAGATAATTGTATTACACGAACTCTAATAATATAACGTGAGTCCGTGACGTTATTTTATTAAATTATATGATGGTGACAGAATGGTCTCAGAAGAGTGTAATAAACCCTTAGCGAATTATTCAACTCTAAATTAAGCAGTACCGGGGTAAGTTGCAAAGCGGAGCAGGTCGCATCAGGGTCGTGGGATTCACAGATCTACAGTAGGCAGGCCCTAGTAGAAATAAGGATGTAGAACATTTCAACGGACTTTGGTAGGTCACAGGCCAAAAAATTTCAGATAAAATATTTTCTTTGCCGCGACCTATAGATGGTAGGGTAGCGTCAGCACAGTTTTGCGATCGTTAGGCTTATGTCATAAGCTGTATTTCATGCACCAAAATGAGAACAATGTCGAGCAACTCAATCCCATTTTATCCGTGCCACTTTCTCCATACATTGTGTCTTCTGTGTTTTCTCATTGTGGGCATCTGCATATAAGTCAAACCTCTCGAATATTCTTATCCTCCAAAAACGGGCAATACGATTTGTTGCAAAAATCCCTTAAGGAGCCCACACAAAAGCAGAATTCTTAGGTCTAAAAATACTACAACCAGATCAAATAAGGAAATTACAGATTGGAATATTTATGTATCGATATACCCATAATCAACTAGCCTACCAGCTACCTATAGAGATTAAGCTTATTTCAAATTCAGCGCTGATATTCGAGAGCGTTGCTTAAGAAATGCTAACTCTTTTTAGTATATTCGTTTTATTAAGAAGAACAATCTGACAATAACGCAGAAATGTTAACAAGAGTGATAATAATAATTAAATTTCAGTTCGATAGTCTTAGAATAATCTAGTAAATATTTTTATGTAATGATCGTGGAATAAATTGAGTGTTGTCCTTTGGTGGGAGAATGTGGTTGTGTGCTCGGGGTCTTAATTGATGAGAGAAGGGGGGTCGGAGTGGAGGTAGGAGCTGGTGAAGTACTTGCATGGGGTTGTGTAAAATGGAGAAGAGGAGTTTTGCATCAGCTGTGTTGTCAAGTTCGGTGATTGTTGGAAAGGTTTGCTCAAGGTATCCTAGGCGTTTAGCTCTTTTTATGAGTTTTTCAAGGCGTTCTTTATCGGAAGCCAGGGTGAGACCCCACCAGGATGGAGAGGCATATAGTAGTTTAGCTACGGTAGTGGCTTTGGTAACTTTATGGATGGATGAGGAGGAGAGGCCATGGGTTTTGAGTTTTCTGATGGCATAGAAAGAGGAGGAGCAGGTGGCTGTGAGGTGGTCGATATGGGCTGTGAGTTTGAGGTTATCTTGAAGGATGACACCCAGTATCTTTATAGTTTTAATTCGGGTGATATTGGGTAATGGTGGAGGAGGGTCAGTTTGGTGACGGGGGCGGAAAATGATCATCTCTTTAGATTTAGAGCTATTAAGGGTGAGGTTACTGGCAGAAGCCCAAGTGGAGATCAAGTGCAGTTCAGATGAAATGGTATGAGCATTAGTGGATCCTGTGAGGAGGTAAGTATCATCAGCAAATTTGAGCATGAGATTAAGTGGTTGAGCAGGATGCAGGTCGGAACCAGTAATGGAGAAGTTGGTAGGTCCTAGGACAGAGCCTTGAACTATACTAGCATTGATTGGGAGGAGAGATGAGGTGTGGCCTTTGAATATAGTGAGGTGTGAGCGTTCAAGGTGATATTCAACTAGCCAGTTATAGATTTGGTCTGGGATATCAAGAGTGGAAATTATGTCAAAAAGGGCAGAGTGCTTAACTGAATCAAAAGCTTTGGAGAAATCAAGGGAGATTATCGAGACATATTCATTTATGTTCCCTTTGCCCGCACTAATACAAGGCTTACATCTATAAAATGTAGGCTATTGAACATGGAATAGTATTCCTCTTGATATTCGCTCCCTGCCGTCTCTTCGTCTATTCAAACGGGAGTTTTCTGCCTACATCCAACAAGGAATGTAAATCTCTAGCAATCTGGAGAAATACTGTTAATACACCTTCATTTCGGAGTGTGCATTTTTTTCTGTGCATTTGTTTCCGTGTATGTGACTGAACTAACTTTATTTCACTCTCCTAACTCACCTTTTTTGTATATATTATGCTAGTTAAGAATTTATTGTTCATGAAGCTGCTTTATTTTCCAGTCGGCCGTGCTGCTTATTTCTAACTTAATTTTCTCAGGTGGCCCTGGCTAGCGGGACCTTTGGCCCCTTTTGGGTCTCCTGGGAGAGCCGACATATTAGATAACTGATGTATATACTATATGTAATGAATGAGTTGGTTGCCGAATTAAAAATGTCATGTTATGTTATGTTATGTTATGTCTGACATCATTTTCTGTAAGTACCATTTGTCTATACCATTTTGTCCATGCCATTTTGTCCATACCATTTTGTCCATACCATTTTGTCCGCGCCATTTTGTCCGTACCATGTTGTCCTAGTACCATTTTATCCGCTACCATTTTGTCCATACCATTTTGTCCGTGCCATTTTGTCCGTACCATTTTGTCCTAGTACCATTTTGTCCCATACCATTTTGTCCATACCATTTTGTCCGTGCCATTTTGTCCGTACCATTTTGTCCAATACCATTTTGTCCCAATACCATTTTGTCCATACCATTTTGTCCGTACCATTTTGTCCATACCATTTTGTCCGTACCATTTTGTCCGCTACCATTTTGTCCTAGAACCATTGGTTGACGTCATGCACTGATTGTAATTGTAATATTTATGTTGTAATATATTATTATTACTGTTCTTTCATTGAACAGCACAATAATTTATCGCAATAAACTATCACGAACTATCATAAACTTTGCTGTATTCGCTTGTTTGTCTAATTCTAGTAGTGCTATATAAATTATGTCATGCAAATGTCCATCTAAATCATTAGATGCAGCTAAAAGTCTACAATGCAATGTTTGGCGTTAATTAATCGCTGTATTAAGCTTAATCTTAGAATCGATTCGAGCGACCCCCATGATTAATTGTCGCTCGATTGGGGTTCCCTTCCCGAAGCCGGAGAGAGGGATGTCCCCCTCCTCCTCCTCCTTTCCCTCTTCCTCCTCCTCCGTCCTCCCCTCCTCCTCTTTCTCTTCCTCATCCTCCTGCTTCTCCCCTCCTGCTCCTGCTCTTGCTCCTGCTCCTTCTCCTTCTTGTTCTCCTCATCCTCCTTGTCCTCCTCCTTCTCCTCCTATTTCTCCTTTTCCTTCTTCTTCTCCTTTTCTTCCTCCTCCTTTCCCTCCTTCTTTTCCTCCTCCTCCTCCTCCTCCTTCTCCTCTTCTTTCTTCTTCTCCTTCTCATTCTCCTTATCCTCCTCCTCCTTCTCCTCCTTCTGCTCCGCTTCCTTCTCCTCCTCGTTCTTCTCCTCTTCCTCTTCCTCCTTCTACCCTCTTCCTTCTCCTCCCTATCCTTCTCCTCCTTTTCCTCTTCTTATTCTGCATCGACGATCGCAAAGTGCCTTATATCGATTGTTTTTCCGTTCTATAGATTTCACCAAGACTGGTTCGTCTTTTCAGAACAATCGTGAGATAAACAATCTTGCAAGTGATGCAGTGACAGTGGGAGAGAGAGAGACAGACAGACAGACAGAGACGGACAGACAGAGATATATACAGAGACACAGACAGTGTCAGAGAGACAGAGTAAGACAGAAAGAGACAGACAGACAGAAAGAGGCAGAGACAGGGAGACAAGGGGACAGAGACACAGAGCGACAGAGAGATATAGAGAGCGGGCGCACTTGTCGAACTGATTTGCAAATACTGGACCAGGCGGACACGTTCGCAAAGATCGGGATTTCTCATTGATAGAAGTAAGTTGGCACGTAAGTAGCAAAGCGATTATCGTCGGGTTTTATGCCAGCAAGTAAGTATAGCCTACCTATGTAATTTCGGTGGCGTATTCAAGCAAATAATCAGCTAGGTGATATGATGGTATTGTTCAGATGTAAGTAAGTAAGTAAGTTAGTATGTGAGTAAGTAAGTAAGTTGCTAGGTAATTTCGTTGAGACGCAACTGTGTAAGTAAGTGAGTAACGGTGCAAAATGAACAGATTTTGTGGAATGTTGACGTTTAAGCCTTGCTGAGCCGACAGCCCTTACGGTCGAGGTAGGCAAAATCATCGCTGTTATTGTATTTGACTTTGTGAGAGCACGCTTAGGTCTATAATAGCGGCGTTCAACGATAGTTTTATTTAACACGTGCAAGACCAACTCCTGAAACAGTATGTAGGCCAAAACTGTTTGTCGAAAATTGCAAGAAACCGCAAGAAATTCAATTTATTTCGAATCCTCTATCTCCCTATGCGCTGACGTTTGCTATTTTGAATCGTCTGCGATTTACAATTAGAAACAAATCGGAAGCTTTTATGACGCAAAGAAACCTTCTTTGTTGATTGGATTGGTGGAAAGGAAGCTATGGCAGAAAGCATTTAATTTGAAAATCTAATCTAACATATACAAAGATGCAACCGGAAAATCTCTACAGAAAGTCCGTCCATTGAAGACACTGCAGGAAATCTATTTTACAAATCAACGTGACAAAATGTATTCGGCAACATTTATTTAGGACATTCTACTTTAGGAAAAGCCATACATCATGGAATTAATCCTGCAAAATCTGTCACTCAAATCTAAGCTAAGAAATGAATGTAAGAAAGTCTAAGAAAACTCTGTTTAAAAAGTCGTTGCCCACAAACTCTATCTGCAAAACCTACCAAGGTAGGGCCTAACTCTATCAAAATCTAAAAGAACATTTCTCTAGTAGACTTGATTAAAATCTGTTCCACAAAGTCTATCCATCAAACTCCCTTTTACGAATTGTTGTCCAGCAAAATCCATCCATCATCATCAGCACAAACCATAGGCGCAACGCCCGTAGGTGTCCGACGCCACTCTCTGTCTGAGTCTGTCTCGTGTCATCTCCCAGTTTCTACAGGCTAACAGGTCTACTCCATACCATTATATCTTGAAGCAGCTGGACCGCCTTGTCTGCTTGAAGAGAATGTTAGGAAAGAGGCATGAAGCCTTTGATGAAGGACAACCAGTGGGACAAGCCCGTTTTGTGTCCATTGTCCAATGCCCTTTCCACCGACTCTCTTCACCGGTCTGTCCTGACCGGCATGTGCATGACTGCTTCACATCATGACAACTTGAAGCAACTGGGCCGCTATGTCACTTGTGTCGTGGTTTTTGCGGATTTCAATCGTCTTGGTCTTCTACTGCCAGAGTATCGCCACCCATCTGGCAAACCTTCCTCCTTTATCCGGGCTTAGGACCGGCACAGGGAAGTTGATGGTTCCCTGTGGCGGAGGATGGATGCAGTTTAACGTCATGCCCAGGACATAAAATCCATCCACTAACTTTTGTGTAGCAAATCTAAAAAAAAAAATCCACAATATAAATTTAATTATAGGCATAAACTCTGTCCAGAAAAATCTATCCAGCGAAGTTATCCAGAAAATTATTTTAACTATGCGTCGAACTGATGAATAATTGGATGTAATTATTATTCCTAAATCCTTATGTCTGCATTTAATATTATGGCAAGATTGAAATATCAACTTCGTTCAGTCATTCTGAGAATTTATATACCGCCTCTTCAAGATATCTACTCAGAGTCACTCTCTGCGCTGACATATTATAATATGGTGTTGAACGGCATTTTAACGAACAAATACACTAGTCAGCAAAATAATCAGGGCTTAAAGTGTGGCAGGACGGTCATGAACCGCGTCCATGCACTTATTTTAAAATCTGAACGCCGTCTTGCCACGTATTGGCCAGCACAGCATGGAAAGGTAACTGGCGTCCTGTCACTTCTTTCTGAAAGGCAAGGAGCATCCAGAGTTCCAGACACTTCTTTTTCCGCACTTTAAGCACTTAAAATAATGCACAATAAACAGTAGGCCTACAATTTCACGCATTCGCGTAGAACCAACACCCAACAGATTTCTGTCGACAGTTGAGATGTGGCACGGATACAGCTATGTTATGTTAGTAGGCCTAATAGCAGTAGGTTTATCTTTGCTTAGTTTAAAAAATTACACAGCGCAGCAAGCTTAATGAACGGATGATGAGAGGTTATTATTATTATGGGAGTCAAATGTGACGGTGGCAGCTCATGAAGGAGCCCATCACACAGACTACTAGGCTATATATATATTATATAGCCTACTGCTCAATTTACCAACGTATTGCACTGTCCTGTGTACTCGTGTATTATATCGATTATAGGCCCATCATCTATTATCATCATCTATCCGGGAACATTTCTTTGGAAATTCGATTCGTCAATGTCCTCTCAGAAAAATCCATCGTGCAATATAGGCCTACATAAATTTATGGTCAATCAATCCCGAAAATAAAAAATCCACACGGCGAAAATCAATCGGACACAAAAATTGTTCACCGTCTCGTGTGACAGATCTGCGCCTGCTCCAATTGTTCTCCACAGACAGCTGCTGGCCACTTCCCATTTCAGCCGCCAACTTGAAAGGCCGCTAAAGCATCGGGTCTCAGTTGTAAGCCTGACGCGCACAGCGATGTCCTTTTGTCAGGCTCTCTTCCTCCAGTGCATGCTTGGACCGCATGTATAGATTGCTATCGGTATTATAGCCATGAACGCGTTTCAAGTCGTATATGTGGCTTACTCTCACGGGTCGATCATGGATGCGAGCGACCAGTTATTTGTTATTTCCGACGGATTGGGATGGTAGAAGTGGACTGTTAGGATTAGCTGTTCGTGGCGTGTTTTTAGTTGTCGGTTGGCGAACATTGCCGTTTTATGAGATCGGATGAAGTCTAAAGCAGATGTTTGCGATGGTAAGCTATATCATGACAAGCAATGTTGGATATTGTAATTGCTTTACTTCAATTCAATTGAAATCGATTGAAGCATCATGATGCAATTACTATGGTAGGGAACATAACATTTAGCAATATTTGTGGTTATCAATAAGTTATATGACGAACAATGTACTGTAGAATACTGTAATCGTTTTACTTCAATTCAATTCAATTCGAATGAAGCATCAGCTGCATCATGATACAATTACTATGGCAGTGAACATAATATTTAACAATATTTGTGGTTTTCAATGCGAAACCCAGATGGGACGTACATGTACATTTACAACTGTACTTGTAATTGTAAAATTTACTTATTCGTGTCCTGGCAATTTCTTTAGCACCAATGTTCGATTCAATTCAATATTCGTTTATTCGTAGTGACCAAGTTGTCGCCGACGCAACTTGTTGAAGTCATTCACACTTACATGTAGTATAGCAACGTTTCAAGGTACCTGGTAGTCTACGTTTGAAGGTAGATTATCATGTAGCCTACTACAGTGGCGGCGTTACCATACTAGGTCATTTGACGCACTGCCTATACGGCAGTGAGATTCCATTTTAATTAGACAATTTTTATTAGGCTATAAGCTTAGTAGCCGACTAGGCCTATCTTCAATCGCAGTCCTTTCACTTCAGTAGGCTTACCAATTGACTTAGATGGAATTGCGCAAGGTTTGTCGAATGTACCCAATAGGTCTAAATATATCAGAGAAAATTGCTGGGTATCAGTGGAATTAACTACGTTCATTCACATACACAAACATTGCACAATCTTCTTGAAGATCTCCAGTAATGAGAATTAATTGTAAGCGACCAGCGAACGTAGCCTACTACCAATTGAAAGCACCGAAAACAGTTTCTTAGCGAATCAATAATAATTATTGTACAGAAAACTCTAATCGGCAGTTTTAGTGATGCAATTAGTTTGTCAGTAGATCTATTCCTAGATCGGTAAAGTTGACTTTGAACTGGTAAATTGAGAAAGAGGAAATAGTGTTTTGATCGCGGACATTGCACTCTTCCACAGCGAATAGAAGCAATTTGATACGTAGTGGTGTAATAATTATTATGAGGTCCGGATGGAAGTAGGAACGTGTTTCATGCGGTTCAACCCCTCACCGATCAAGTGTAGTAGGCCTAAATGGTATGTGGAATCCTGCAGGCTACCTTCAGTCGATTAAGGGTTAACATAGCGCGTTTGAAGTATCTAACAGAGGCGATAATGTTACAACATGAACGGTCGATCATGGAATAGTTGAACTGAAGAAAAACGGTTCTTCGTGCAGTCAGCACTGAGCAGTCAATATGAAAGAACCATGGACAAATCCAGGCGTTTTTAATAATTTTTTGAGTGATAAGAAACAGGAACCAGGAACCCTTAAACTTAACCGATTCAATTTATTTTTATTATAAAGCATACTTTTATATTAGGCCTTTTGCCGTTCTTATTATTATGGTAATTCATGAAACGCACGATATATAATACACCGCAAATGCAATGGTATAATAGTAGCTCGGATTAGGCAGGCAAACATGTCGGAATTGTATGTATGTATGTATGTATGTATGTATGTATGTATGTATGTATGTATGTATGTATGTATGTATGTATGTATGTATGTATGTATGTATGTATGTATGTATGTATGTATGTATGTATGTATGTATGTATGTATGTATGTATGTATGTATGTATGTATGTATGTATGCATGCATGCATGCATGCATGTATGTATGTATGTTTGTATGTATGTATGTATGTATGTATGTATGTATGTATGTATGTATGTATGTATGTATGTATGTATGTATGTATGTATGTATGTTTTTATGTATATATGTAGGCTTATGCCTGTAAATATGTATATGAGTATGTAGGACTATTACATTCATGTAGCCTGTGTATTGTGTACTCACCCTGCTTATTAATTTCTAAATTGCGACTATTTTAGACCTAGGTATGTTTTCGCAAGAGATTTTGAACTTATTTCCATGAAACAACTAATTTTTTTCAACACTTCCTTCTCTGTAGAGTTTCAGCTAATTATCATTGCAATGAAAGATGCATAAACGTAGCTTTAAAAAAGCCACAGCAGCTGTGTGGCGGATCTGTGTCAGCGCAAACACAATCAGAAACGACTGGCCATTATTTCCAGCCTTAATTTGTTTACGACACACGAAGACATTTGGCTGGCTGATTGGCTGATTGGTTGTCTGGTTGTCTGTCTGGCTGATGCAAGACGGTCATGCACAGACACTAATCTCAGGCTGATCCTTAGCGTTGGTCGAGTGACTTATTGAAAGCTTGTTCTTTGCTGCTGTGGTCTGCTGTTTGCTCAGCATTGAGCTTTTCCTGTGTAGGCCTAATAACGTAAGATGAGAATGGATGAATCTGTCTCTGTCTCCCCTCTATCGTTCCAAAGCATTTGACCCATGTGTCACTTGGTTTTGTCATTAAACGAATATATGTATATAGGCCTACATCTATATAAAATATATTATAGTGTATTTGAAGGTGGCTGTTTGCTTTTATGGATAAAAAATTCGATAGGAGTAATCTTCATTCACCAATTGCTACGTGTTTTGGTAAGCATACAGTATCCATTAAGCTATATAGTATAGTATTCTGAAATAACAAGACATTGTCTAAAATTCTGTATATATATATGTATATAATTATATATAGATTATTGTGGATAATTTATGCTTATTACAATATCTGCATACCAAAATGCGTGTAGCATTTATCCAATCGAAGAATATAATTGTATTAATAATGACGAATGTTTTCCTCATCATGACAACAGTACTGTTTGAATCATTCAGGTAAGGAGATCCGCTATCTGCAATAGCATTGTTATGGCACTGACAAGACTTCGGAAATTCTATTGCATCCTAGGGTCTTATCTCGCAAGCCACCATGGCTAGATCTACATTGTTGTCATCTCGCATTACACAACAGCATGCTGTAATCTTGTTATTGAAATTTTGAATAGCGCCACTTTAAAAGAAACATTTGCACATTAACCACAAGATATCGAGCTATTGCAAGAACTCTTAATAAGTGATTTGGAAGACATACACTTTGCATAAAAATAATAATAGCCTAATAATAATTTTCATTCAATTATTCACCAACTGCAAACGCACGGCGCATTAGGCCTACATGTACAATGCAGTAATCTTAATTAACATCAAACTGAGCAGACATCCTGCAATACAAAAAGAACCACTGCTAGCTGACTTTAAATGCGTAGCATCATATCAATCTTATATATTATTGCCTCTTAGAAGTACCCACTGGGGCAGTACGATCGCAGTGGCGTAGCCAAGAGGGTTTGAGGAATAAACCTCCCATTGTCTTAGAGAAAAACTTTTTAAAAGATTATTTGTCCAATTATATAAGAAAAAACAAGCATCCGGCCATAAAACCCCCATTAGAAATTCCTGGCTACGCCACAGTACGATCCTACAAATCATCGAGGAAGTAAGCATCCACTGTTGCCCTTAAACATTTCTGCCCGAGTCCATTAATTTTTCCAGTTTGCTTGTTAAATAATTTATATCTGTGACATCATGATGATATTTTTGACCACAATTCAAGCATTCTCTCTCGTTCTGTTTTTTTCTCATCCGATAATCTGAAACAAATCTCAATTATTTTCGTCTCATCTGCTCCACCTGAACCTCTTCATCCTGTGCTGCCTGATCACATGGCTTCTCTCTCTTTGTGTCTCTCTCTCTGTCTCTCTTTGTATCTTTCTGTCTGTCTGTCTGGCTGGCTGTCTCTCTCTGTCTCTCTGTCTCTCTCTCTTTCTGTCTGTCTCTCTGTGCTTATTTGTCAGCCTGTCTCTCTCTGTGTGTCTCTGCCTCCTCTGTCTGTCTGTCTGTCTGTCTGTTTGTCTGTCTGTCTGTCTGTCTGTCTGTCTGTCTGTCTGTCTGTCTGTCTGTATGTCTGTCTTCTATCTCTGTCTCTCTCTGTCTCTCTGTCTGTCTGTCTCTCTCTCTCTCTATCTAGGACCTATACCTTCATGGGTCACATTTTACGACTGCAAATAATTTTGTTAGCTCTTCTCTGCAATTTATAAAGCTGTTCCATGTCGTGTTTCAGATGTAAATGTCAACGTGGATACAGCGAGAGGAGTTTAACCGTGGAAATAATCATCATTGATTTTCACAACATAATTATTATTTTTAAATCGAGTGGAATGCCTTGCAAGCGATAGTCGAACAGAGGAGAAGATGGTTAGGAGAATATTTTCGCTGCTTTTCAGACAACTTATTCCAGAAAGACGGGTATATAGGCTACCTAAATTTGGAGATAACTATTACGATTACAATTACGATTACCTGTTCGTATTAACATGCCTCTACCTATCCTTGTCGTATTTCGGCTAACAGAATTTTTGCTTCAGTGACCAAGCTTGCTTGCCTGTAAAATCTTTATCGTTCTCTGTAGGATTGACGAGAGAATAATTATTACGTTTCAAATTTTTTTAATGCTACGTCAGTCTTGGATCTAAAATAATTCGATTTTTCATCTTACCTCTCCCAAAGTTACGGCAACATTTTAATTTTTACCCAACCGGAAGACACCTTTGAACATCGTATTGATACTTTACCCTACCTACTTGTAAGTTAGCACTTAGCCTACAGTAACTTATTAACAATTTAAATTGTCCACATAAATTTAAGTAATATTGTTTGCACCTTAGTAATTTAGAAACCAATAATCCCAATCCTTACAATGCTTACGTAGGCTATGTCTTATCCTAATAGCCGTATAACCAGACAATTACCGTCGCAGTGACCTATATGACATTGCCTTGTATTACATTACCGACCATCTTACCTTATAAGTTACCTTGGGAATGAGCGAGGATTACCTTGACACCACTGGTCGTGGATCGTCGTCGGACCTGCAGCAGGTGAAGGTGGATGTGACTCACTGCATCAACCAGTCTGAGCACAGTGTTGGACTGGAGCAGGTCCAGAAGACGTCCGTCGGAGTGGCCTTCCTTCTGGCTCTCATCCTCAACGGGTTCCTCCTCGGAACCCTCCTCAACATGTCTCGGGCCAGACACCTCAACCGGATGCATCGTATGATCGTCCACTTGACCTGTGCCGACCTCTTCGTTGCCTTTGGCAACATCCTGCCACACGTCTTCATCATTCACCAGAGGGGAGTCATCTATGGAGGACCGTTCGTCTGCGGATTCGTGCCATACGTTCAGGTAAGCGTAAGCATTATTGTGGTGGGCTCTGTGGGTAAATTTTATGAGGCGCTGTTGTAATGAAGGCGAGTGGATTTGTTGTTGTTGTTGGTTCACCATGAGATGATGGTGGTGACGACGACGGTGATAAAACGATCGTATTGCTGTTGTTGTTATTGTTGTTGTCGTTGTTGTTGTTGTCGTCGTTGTTGTTGTTGTCGTTGTGACTATAGGCTATAGATCTACACATTCATATTTTGAAGTTTTTAGAAATGGCGCTGAACTAATTATTTGAAATTTATCAATATAATATCTTTCAATTGCCATTAGAAAGAGCTTTGCGGTGGTAGATTGGCCGTAGACCAGGACACTGTTACAGTCAAGCAACGTAGATGTGGTATTAGAAGTGGTGCTATAATTATTATTATTATTATTATTATTATTATTATTATTATTTATAATACATTTAGTGCTAAATGACAGTTCAACGTCCACAATTTAGGTGAACAATATCGTTTTATGACAGAATCCTAAGTTAAGAAACTTACAAGAATCAAACATGTTTACTTGCTGTGAAGTCCCAAAAAAGAGAGTAACTCGGATCTGATGAGTCTGGAAGACTGTATTGTTGCAAGTAGGTAAATAAGCATGCATGTGCTGACATAATATTATGTGTCTTTTGTAAGCAGGTATGTATGTAGACCTGCGTGTGAATGAATGAATGTTCTTCCAAGTCCCATTCGAAGCTCATGGCAAAATGATTCAGACTCACACAAAGGTTGATGATACATGTATAAAACGAACTTGATTTTTTGCGTGGCACACGTGCAAGATCAATTATATTGAATGAAGACAGGTTTTGTATGCAAACCATTGTAAATGTAGACGACAGATGTTTCGCCGTTTGGATGTTTGCGTTTTTGTCGAACGATACAATTAATCACATTCAAGATCATCGTCTGAAAATCCGAATGTGAAACACATGCAAACACGCTCTCATACGTTCATACCTATCATACAATTATATACACCCATGCGCATGTAAGCCCATACTAGAGTGTACATGTACACACAAATACCCACATGGCTATCTGTATGTACATTTCTGAGTTTTTAAGACTTTAAAAAGAGCCTTTTGAATGTTTTAAATGCATATAACGTATTACAGACAAACTAAGAAATAAATAAACAAACATACATGACTTTGTAGATCAGAGGTAACACAAAACAGACATAATTATACCACTAGACATTACTTACATATTTAACCACAGGGGCTAAAATGCGTACAAATATTCATACATACATCCATGCACTCGCACATACAGTCACTCATATATGCACACATACAACACATACATACATACATACATACATACATACATACATACATACATACATACATATATACATACATACATACATACATACATACATACATACATACATACATACATACATACATACATACATACATACATGCATACATACATGCATACATACATACATACATACATACATACATACATACATACATACACACATTCATACATACATACATACATACATACATACATACATACATACATACATACATACATACATACATACATACATACATACATACATACATACAATACATACATACATACATACATACATACATACATACATACATACATACATACATACATACATACATACATACATACATACATACATACATACATACATACATACATACATACAATGCAATACAACACATTACTGTGCAATACATAGTACTCGCATGTCATAATATCATATCGCCATCGTCTTTTCACGACACGGTTTTCTACATTGATCTGAATTGATCCTGATTAGCCTACCAGGTCGATTCTGCCGCGAACCGTGCTCAATAAACCATCGCCCACGAGTCTAGTCCTAATCAGGACACGGTCGACACCCAAGATATTCTCGGTCTTCCTCGTCCTCTGACAGCCCCCCACCTACAATGTACACAAGACCCGTCATCATCTGTTTGCTTTTGATGATGTCGTGCCGTTGTCGCATGAAATTTGCGACCCACTTATCGTAGTTTTTGTGAGTTGTTACTTTCTGCATGGTTCCCCGCTGGTGTTGTGACGGACAGACAGACGGAAGTTACTACGCGAATACAGAACCAGAGAGAGACTTACTTAGACTTAGTTCCTCCAGTTCCGATCGGAACATTGGTCGACAAGTCCTCGCCACTCCGCACGGTCGCCAGCCACCACCTCCGCCTCGTCCCAGCCCAGTTCCATCCGCTCCAGGTCCTTCCTGAAAGCGTGTCTCCAGGTGTTTCTTGGCCTGCCTCTTTTCCGTTTACCACCCTTCGGCACCCAGTTCAATGCCGTCCTTGCAATCCTCTCCTTTGGTAGTCTAAGGATGTGCCCAGCCAACCTTCCCCTTCTCCCCATGATGATGTACTCAAGATCCTTCGTCCCCGCCATTGTTAGCACCTCCTCGTTTCTGATGTGGTCCTTCCATGAGATGCCAAGGATAGATCGTAGGCATCTCCGGTGGAAGACATTTAGTTGTTTTGTTGTCTTTGCTGTTGTCTTCCAGGCCTCACTTGCATAAAGCACCACAGGCAACACCAAAGACGAGTACAGTCGAAGCTTCGTGTCTCTGCTCAACGTTCCTGATCTCCACACGGTTCTCATTCTTTGGAAGACCGCTGCTGCCTTGCCAATTCTTGTCTTGACATCCATCTCTATGCTCCCATCCTTTTCCATATAACTTCCCAGATATGCAAAATTGTCGACATATTCTATGGTTTCCTGTCCAATCTTGATGCTCGGATGATCTATGTCTCCAATCTTCATGGCTTTCGTTTTCGCACTGTTGATGTGTAATCCCACTCCTTTCCCTAACTCCTGCAGTCTCGTGGTCATCCTCTGCATGTCCATGTGTGTTTCGCTTAGCAGTGCTATGTCGTCAGCAAAATCCAAATCCTTTAGCCTTCCTTGGTTCCAAGCTATGCCAAACGTAGAATCGTCCATCGCTCTATTCATGATGTAATCGATGACAAGAGCAAATAAGAATGGGGACAACACGCACCCCTGTCGTACTCCCGTTTCTATCTGGAACATTATTGTGTTGCCATTCTCTGTTCTGATGCAACAACTTGCGTCCTGATAAAGAGCTTTGAAAATGTTGATGTATTTTTCCGGGACTCCATACAACCTGACAATGCTCCAAAGTGTGTCTCTGTTTATACTGTCGAACGCTTTTCTAAAGTCGACGAAATTCACCAACAATTCCTTATTGAACTCTTTGCTCTGTTCAATTATGTTCCTCAGTGTAAATATTTGCTCGTTGCATGACCTTCCAGGTCGAAACCCCGCTTGCTCTTCCCTCAATGCGCCATCCACCTCAGTTCTTAATCGATTCATTAGCACTCTGCAGAAAACTTTACCTGGTATTGATAGCAATGTAATGCCTCGCCAGTTGTTGCAATCATTCAATGGCCCCTTTTTTGGCACTTTTACGATCACTCCCTTCGTCCAGTCCTCCGGGACCTCCTCTGTTTCCCAGATCACGTTGAATAATTGTGTGAGCTCGTTTTCCATTGTCCTGCCTCCACATTTCAACATCTCCGCTGTAACCTCGTCCATCCCCGCTGCCTTGTTATTTTTCAATGCCTTTATCGCCCTCCCGACCTCATTCACGTCTATCCTCTCTACTGTGATGTTCGGTTGCTTGATTGCCTCTGCTCCTTCCAGGTTAAGCGGTTCGTCAGGTGCCGGTTGATTCAGGACTTCTTTGAAATGCTCCACCCATCTTGCATTCTGTTCTTCCTCTGTTGTCAGTACTCGCCCGTCTTTGCTCTTGATCGGTATCTTTGTTTCTTTGCACCCTGTATTGGTAAGCTCACGCACGATCCTGTAGAGTGTCTTCGAATCGTTTCTATCAGCTGCCTCCTGGGCCTCCCTTCCCTTTCCCTCCATCCATGTTCTTTTATCTCTTCTGCAGCTCTTTTTCACTTTACGGTCCAGATTTCTGTATGCTTCATTTTCTGTTCTCCATTGATCAAGCTCATTCCTTGTGTCTCTTATAGTTTTTGCCTTCCTTCGTTCGTCAATCAAGTCCCACGATTCCTCACCTATCCACCTTTCCCTTCTCGTTCCTCTTCTTCTTCCCAAGGTTGTCGATGCGCTCTCTTTGACAGCCTCATTGAACATCTTCCATTGCTCCTCGTGATCTCCACTGTGCTGCAACGCCTCGAACCTGTTTTTAACCTCCAGTTGGAAGCCCTCCGCTATTTCCTTGTTCTTTAGTTTTTCCACTGCAAACGGTTTGATGTTCTCCGCTCTCTTCATCTTTTTCAACTTCAGTTTGATGCGACCAATCACCAAATTGTGATCGGAGCCCACATCTGCACCCCTGTACACTCTTACGTCCTGCAATGCCGATCTCCATCTACCACTAATGCATATGTAGTCGATTTCGTTTGCTGTCTTTCCATCTGGTGATATCCATGTCGTCTTGTGTATCTTCTTATGCGCGAAGAATGTGTTGCCCACGATGACTCCACCCGTGCTCGCCATGGCCGTCAGTCTTTCGCCAGAGAGAGAGGAAGGATAGAAAGACGAATTGATTGAAGCAGAGTAGAGTAAGCCCAGGAGACAAGGGGAGGAGATTGAGCTAGGAGTTGTTGTTGTTGCTTGACATGCTCTGCCATAATTGACATTGTATAACAATAATAACACTTTGTAGTTTTGTGTTCTGTATGATAATTAGATTGGTCTAGACTTTTTGATGATCGTCATCTATGATTCTGAGTAGCCTAAGCTTAATAATTATTAGGCCTTTACTAATTGGAATAATCTGTGACTACTACGACATTATTTCTATAGTTTTGAACTTATTATTTCTGCCGCTGTTTTACCTATCTTAGTAATAATACTAATGACAATTACATAAATATTTTTCTACCCAAGACCAAACATTTTGCCCCACACCCTTCAAAAAATTTCTGTATCCGCCTCTGGCCTCCAGCCCTCTACATGTATATAATCATTTGTTGTTTGTCGCAGGTCTTGGCAATGTACTCGTCTTCCTATGTCCTCATCGCTGCCTCCATCGATCGTCATCTGGCCATCTGCCATCCTCTTCGCTTCCATGCATCTATCGTTGCCCGCCAACCCTTCCTCATCGGCGCAGCATGGGTCGCATCGTCCATCCTAGCCATCCCTCAGACCCTCGTCCTCACCAGTACCCCTACTTCCACCACGTCGAACTCGGATGGAGTCCAGCCAGCGTTCTGCAGCTACATCATCGACGGAGGTCTGCCGCGAGCCTTCTACACGACCTACTACGCAGTCACCATTTATCTAGCGCCAGTTCTCATCATCGGCGTGCTCAACGCTCGCATCTGTCTCGTCGTGTGGAGGAACAGTGCGCATGCGCAACCGGAAGTGAGTTCAAAGTTCCCGGCCGAGGAGGTCCGGCCGCTGCGTAATAGGTCGGAGAAGACCGGAAATGAGTTCCTGTCGCCGGTTGCCCGGATGGAGGGAGAGAGGGAAGAGAGCAGCAGTAACCTACCCAGAATGCATCTGCAGCGGATGTCGCAGGCGAAGGTAAAGACGGTGAAGTTGACGCTGGCGATCGTCGTCAGCTACTTCCTCTGCTGGGGACCGTTCTTCGTTTGCTCGATCTTGGTCGCATGGGATCCGTGTCGGTTCAATCAGGGTGAGACGATGATTGATTGATTGATTGATCGATCCATTGATTGATTGATTGATTGGTTGGTTGGTTGATTGATTGATTGATTGATTGATTGATTATTTGATTGATTGGTTGATTGATTGATTGATTGATTTGCTTGTAGATAGCTTATGTCATTTCGCTCTCAACTTAAACCTCTCTGTCTAAGAATGTTTGTTTATCATTATCTTCCTGGATTTCTTCGCGGTCTTCTCTTCTGGATTATATCCTACTCCATAGAAATAAAGCCAATATAATTATTTAAAAAATTGCTGAAATCCAATTTGTATTGCCGTGGTTGGGCTGGCAGCGCATATGAGTAGGTTTCATGGAAGGGCGCTATACAAATTATTCTAATGAATTAATTAATTAATAAATCTGATGACTGCTTGATCTTGGCGCCACTGTTCGATTATGATTATCCGCAAACTATACTGGCGCTGCATAAGTTATTAATTACATTTAGACAATATACAATACAAGAGAAAGCAATGGCTATAACATAGGGAAAGCGACGTAAACCCTGTTGTTCCTTTGACAGCCACTAAAAGCTTTCCTGACAATCAGATAATGACATCAATTAGGATAAATGAACAGGTGACACCGATGTTTGATTAATCACATGCTCGGTGTATACGGCTTTTGTTCCATATTGTGCTTCCACTTTTCTTTTTACTAAGCAGTACAATGAATTGAATCGTTTGGCTATTCACGTGATTAATCATTTGTAATTACATCATTCACATTGTATTGTATCTGAACCATTTATAAAGCGCTTCTCGCAGCAAGAGCCTTTCAGAAGCGCTCCCAGTGTGCACATGTTGAATCAGATGCCACATAATAATTTTAAATGCAACTGCAGCATCAATCACGTCGTCAATCAGTGTCCGAGTTAACTGAACAGTTTGCTTTTTATTTATTCCTCGCATTTTTTGGCAATAACGCCCCTTCAAGCTCTCTACTCAGAGGCGCTTCCGACTACAGCGCGGACACTGCATCGGAGTTTCACGCCGAAGCGCACGAGCAATATTGCGAGTGAAGGACTTGCTGAAGGTCCCTACGCGGCGGCTGGAGATGGATTCGAACCTGGAACCCTCCGGTCCCAAGGCACCGAATCCACCACTGCACCAAGACCGTGGGAAATGATCTGGCCGAGGTAATTATTTGGACATCAGTGTAAAATAATGATGGCGTTTGTTTATTAACCCTTTAACGACCAGTTGCATACGTTTTCCATGCATTTTAGTACACGCTGGTGGTTAAAGGGTTAAACGGTATAGATATACTCTTCTGTGCTTTCAGCTTCGGTGGCAGACCGCGCCCTCGTCGTGCTCATCATGGACCTGGCCAGTCTCAACAGCTGCGTCAACCCTTTCATCTGCCTCGTCTTCAACAAACACATCCGCGATCACGTGACCTGCAGGCAGGCCAATGGGATGGACACGACGGCGGTCCAGTCCACCAACTTCGCATCCTCCCTCCGATCCACCCATCACGCTCCCTCCTCCCAGTCGCGTCGCTCGTCCTACCCGGCCAGGAAAACATCGGCCGCCATCGACTTTGGCGTCTTCACCTTTGGCGGTCCGGTCTCCATGGAAACTCAGAGGCTGAGAACCAGTGAGCGTCCACCGAGGCTGAGCTGCTGACGTCATAAAGTTGACGTCACGAATGAATGTCTCATTGTCTCTCTATATATTGAAGAACCCAGCACGTATTGTAATGTACCAAAGCTCAAGTCATAAAGTGCCGTCATAAAGTTGACGGCATGAATGAATGTCGTAAAGTTGTCGTTATATTATATTGAAGAGCCCAACACGTATTGTAACGAACCGAAGTTCAAGTCATAAAGTGCCGTCATAAAGTTGACGGCATGAAGCTGACATCATAAAGTGAACGTCGTAAAGTTGACGGCATGAAGCTGACATCATAAAGTGAACGTCGTAAAGTTGACGGCATGAAGCTGACATCATAAAGTGAACGTCGTAAAGTTGACGTCAAACCACGCCATAAAGTTGACGCCAGACCCCGCCATAAAGTTGACGTCAGACCACGCTATAAAGTTGACGTCATGCGTAGAACACGGTAGGTCGACGTCACAGATTCAACGTCATAACGTTGACGTCACAAATGTAACGTTGCACCATCGAGGCCATTGGACGCTCTACAATACAGAGATCGTTGTGAGTGCGACAGCAGAACGTTGAGTGGTAGGCTAGTTCACAGTGTCGAACGCCATCTTGTGACTGCCATGTCGCTGACATGACCCTCCTCCTTCGTGCAGGCTTGGGACTGGCGCCTGAGTTAAGAGTGTGCTGTCCTTAAAGCAAATTGATTATGAAGAGAGATAGATTGGTATTTGGCAACCAATCACAACGCATTAAACTGTGTCATCGTGAAAGCACTGCATTCTGGTCGCAAGTGGGAATGGGAGTCATGGCAACCGATTGTTCTGTTTAAAGCCAACCAATCGAAAGATGCTAATTTTCTGATGGAACCAATCACGGCTAGCGCTTCATCTTGGTCCGGTGTAAACCGATTTTTCATCGGGGTCACGATTGCCGTTTAAATACATCGAGCAGTGTGGACCCTCACCATTGATCCCGCGTGGACTATGGCGGGTAATGAAGGTATACATCAGTCTGCACACACTTCAATGGCGTCGTGCTGTCTCCTTGGCTATGGATTGGTATCTATAGATCCAATACGTTAAAGGACGATATATACGAAGACATTGAGGAATGGTGAGAATGTTATACACCAACCAAACACCGTCGTGCTCTACATTCCAATGACCATGGCGGCTTTCGGTGACAGCAGATACTGCTCCCTAGTTACACATGCATACACTACGCTCGTGAATAAGCTGGTGCGCTTTGCTTTGCTCTAAGTAAATCATACCGACTTCACAAGCTGGCGATCAGAAGTTCAAATACGGTGCAATGCTATTGCTGGCTCTGGAGAGAAGCACAGGCCAACAGCAATGCACCTTACATGGAGGAGTACGGTATTATCAGTGAACATTGTACATGTAGCTGCTTACGTCGATAATAATAATGTTTGAATGACAGCTGTATTTTCAGTCACAATAATGACAACTGCACAAGGCGACTATTGACGAGAGAATGAATGCAGCAATCATCACTAGAGCCAGTTAATAAGTGTACTCTGACTTAAAGGGTAAACAAAATCTGTTTTCGTCTGAAGTAGATTCAGGACAATTTCGTATTAATTTTTCTCGCAATTGCTGTATTTTATTTTTAGGAATGAGATTGTGAAACACGCAATATGATATTTATTCATACTCCAACGTTTTATACGTAGCATACTATCCAACATGCATGCGTTGCTGAATACATACATGCATATAATACACGTACATACATAGACATGCACGTACATATACATACATGCATGTACATGCACACATACATACATACATTACATACATACATACATACATACATACATACATACATACATACATACATACATACATACATACATACATACATACATACATACATGCATGCATACATGCATACATACATACATACACATACATACATACATACATACATACATACATACATACATACATACATACATACATACATACATACATACATACATACATACATACATACATACATACATACATACATACATACATACATACATACATACATACATACATACATACATACATACATACATACATACATACATACATACATACATACATACATACATGCATGTACATACATACATACATACATACATACATACATACATATATACATACATACATACATACATACATACATACATACATACATACATACATACATACATACATACATACATACATACATACATACATGTACATACATACATACATACATACATACATACATACATACATACATACATACATACATATATACATGCATTGATAAATAAAATGGTTTGTGCATTAAACCAGTTAAAACGCGCGTCGTTCTGAGTTTCATGAAAGTTTCACAACGGATGAGGAGGTAAGTAAGTAAGTAAGCAAGCAAGCAAGTAAGTAAGTAAGTAAATAGTAAGTATTAAGTAAGTCGTTCTGGGCTGGGAGCGCCTCTGAGTAGTTTCTTGAAGGGGCGCTATATAAATGTTCTGAATGAATGAATGAATGAATGAAGTAAGTAAGGAAGTAAGTGAGTAAGTAGGTAGTTATAAAAAATAATATATTCTTTTCGCAAAGAGCAGAAGGAGGCAGACAGGCGCACGCACACAGTCACACGCACACGGAGACAGATGAAAAAGAGATGGACAGGGGGGAGATAAGCGCTTTCTGTAAGACAAAACGAATCGGCTTGACTTCAGCTCGGTTTCACGCACAACCGGGATGAACATTGAGAAATGTTCTTTCAGATCGAAATCAACAGTACGCTTGGTCGAGATGAATTGCTCTGTTCTTGTTCTGAGTCCATGCTGCCCATGCACGAACCTGATAAATTATATAATCAGCCTGCTGCTTGGACAACTCAATTTATGCGTTTCGATGGCCTTTCGGACAACGCTTTCGCTTAATCAAAGACGTTTGGACCAATCGCAGATGACTCGACACCACATCATTCTATCTTGTATACACCACATCTATCTTGTATACACCACATCTATCTTGTATACACCACATCTATCTTGTATACACCACATCTAACTTGTATACATCACATCTATCTTGCATACAACTATAGATATACATCACATCTATCTTGAACACACCACATCTAACTTGTATACGGTCACATCTTTGTTTCTTAGTGTTAAACGCAGGGCTTTTTTAACGTGCAGTTGTACACAAAATGTGCAGTTCTAAATGGATTAGTGCAGTTGTAGAAGCACTTCTGTGCAGCTAAAACTAGCAAAAAAGGACATTGTCCCTCCCATTGGAAGTAATTTACCATGGAGGATGGGAAAAGGAAAGACGAAGTTGTGCGTGTCTAAAAATTCCTTTAAAACAGCCCTGGTTAGACGTTGGAATGAATGAATGATCATAAAAAGAAATCTATTATTATAGCCTAAAGCAAAGTCCTCTGTTTGTATATATTCTGTTCCAAGAAAGGCTCTGAAACTCCGGTTTTCGGTTTACTAAACAATCATTTTAAAAATAACTCTTACCCAACTTTGTAGGTCAACGCAACTATTTTCAGCTATCAATAATTCACTTTAAAACCCAAGTTAAGGACATTTCAAATTCCATGCGATACCTGATGGTAAGCGCCTACAGATTTAAGAAGCCATTCGTCTTTAGCAACGTTAACGCTATCACGCCTCCATTTCTTAGCAGACCTCATGACGTCGTATCGACGGCATTCTCGCCGCTCTCAGAATAATTACGTTAGCCTTAGTGCAGAAACCACAGGGAAGGAGAATGCGGCTGTGGATGTGTATTGTGTATGTATACGCCCTCAGTTTCGCAATTATTGACCAAACTCGCGCGCCCAGCGGAGGAGTTGGTGAATCCTTACCGCGGGGGCCCTACGTGCGGGAGAAAAGCCAAAATTTCGCTATTTTTCAGACACTCGCGAAGTTTCGGAGCTTTACACATAAACTTTGCAGATCGAGATAGAGGGGTAGGGTGGGGGTCCGGGAGTAGAGTGAGAGCGGGGTGGGATGGAGAGGGCGAAAACCCGAATTATAATATTAGCGCGATCAACGCCGGATACCCTAGAGGCGAAAACCAAATATTTCCCGGGCAACGCCGGGTACCACAGCTAGTCATATATAAGTTAAAGACATGGGAGGAGGGTTTATGGTAATGTTTAATATTCCGCTATCCTCCAAAAGATCCACTCAACCTTCTCCAGCGCCATCTACCGATTAATGAATTAATGCAACCATTGGAAGGGTGGTCTATTATAATCGTAGGTTACGTCTCATTGGTTTGAGCAGTTTGACTCCAGACCTGTCTATAGCGCCTCCTGGTGACTGCAGTTGAAGACACAGCAACATCAACATAAACTCACATCAATACATTATATCGACTCATAATAATATTACATTGATTCAGTTTCTGTGTTCCATCGATTGGTATCGATCTGTGTCGTCAATGGCAACGGCAACGGCGATTGACTGCTGCCGTGATTCTCTCCCAACTGGAGACACGGATGAATGAAAGAACTGGGAACATAAAGAGTCGTCAATGGAAGGAGGGAGTGAGGGAGGGAGGGAGGGAGGGAGGAAGGGTGAGTGCGTGGTCGATGGAGCGTGGAGTTGGAGACAGAACACGTTCGATACGCTTCTTAGGTATCGATCGTTCCGGTTGAGTGCGTGTATATATGGCGGTCGGTGATGCGCGACTGTGGTGGCGTTGGTGGTGATGATGACGATGACGATGCCAGTGATGTTGCTGCTGCTGCTGATGATGATGATGACGACGACGATGATGATGTACCTTCAGTTTAAAATAGTAATAATAGTGATAATAATAATAAATAATGATAATAAATATAAATAAATTAAAAACTAAAAAAGTAATGATGATGATGATGATGATAATAATAATAACGATGACAATAATAGCGATAATAACAATAATAACAATAATGACAATAATAACAACAATAGCAATATAAAAACAAAAATAAGAATAAAAATAAGAATAATAACAATAACTGCAATACTAACAAATTAACAATAACAGTAATGTAACATATTATAAATATTCTCAAACATACCAGGCGACACAAACTTGCATTGCATTAAAAAACAACACAATCATGCACATCACTATAAGCAACTCCGGCCTCACTAAAGACACACACACACACACACACACACACGTCTCCTCATTTCTGACCTGTATCATAATAAGGTGTTGGCCTACACAAGCAAACTGCTCACCACTACCTTAGGCCCCATTTACCGGAAGTTTAGCCCAGCCCTCTGGCGTTTGCTGTCTGGCAGATGACCTCCAGATCGTTAGGGCATTTGATATCTGTTGACAAGGGTCTTATTGGCAATCGACCCCTAGGTGGAGCTGCTGGTGCGGTTTTAACGCGTCCCCTGGTGTCGGGTTCATGGCTTAGACATTAATTCGATCAATGCGTTGTGTTTACAGATAGCAGTTTCTGTCGCGGGTCTCGGTATGCAGTCCGCAGCAGGGGTGTGGTCTCGGTGTGGTCTCTTCCATACATGTGTACTAAGGACCAATGGGTCCATCGACAGTTACGGGACCATTGCGCATGACCGGAAGAGATGCCATTGCGTGCAGTGGTTGAGTGGCTGATCACACCTTAGTGAGCGACGAGAAATAGTTTCACCCCATCGACTCGACGACGACGGGTCTGATGTTTATTTGACTTGCGTTGCTATGTCGCACCGTTGGTCATGTTTATGTGATGGAAGCTGCTGTTGGGAAGCAGAGTCTTCACTGAACAGATAGATATTGCTTTACGTATGATCCCTCTTTTACCTGTTCTGTCATACTTGAGAATAATTTTATTTGCGTGGATTCTACGTTTATAAAACATGAGCTAGATAAGGAAAGAGATTCTTTGATGGAAATAATAATGTCGTATAATATTATTTATTGTGCGACGGTTTGAATAAGCTCGTGGTAGCCTACTCCTTTCACTACGCTTAGAAATGTGTTAGGAATGTTATGAATACGAATACGATTACGTTTTTAAATACGATTACTGTTTCGATGGACATAGCTTTTAAAAGGACGCGAGAAAATGATTAAGTTTAACCGGTATTTATTCTGCGGCTACATGTAGAGAAATGTATTAAATTTTTCGGCCATTTTTCATGCAAACGCCATGTTCGTGCTTTTTTTAATAGCTCGCGGTTTGTCTCGTTTGCAATAAATTCCACGAACAATTAACGTTTTTAAGTCGCTAGTCATCAATAGGTGAGTCGATCGATCAATCTTTTGAATTGTTCCACAGGAAATCATTTTTCTGGTTATCGACTTTGGAGGTCGTTGGCAGACAGTTCCAACGTATATATATACCGCATTGTCTTGGGTCGCGGAAATTCATTGTCTTCGAGACAATCGTTGCTACACATAAAAGCAAGTCCGAGGTTTCTTTGGTCTTATTTATCCGATGCAGATGTAAGGATGATTGCATAATTAATTAGATCTATTATAGAGTAGAATAATGCGGTTCAAAAATAAGTTGATAATTAAGTGATGCAATACAATAGACATGGCCTGCAGATTTTTAGTGATTTATTACTATAAACTTGGTATTAGACTCGCTGCAGCATCTCAACAACAAATTCTAAAGTTAAATAATTTGTGATTGTTCAATAATTCTAGTTGTTCTATCTCAGTTTAATATATTAAAATTATTATTACACGAGCTTTTTTGAGTTATTGATAATAAATCCACGTGTAATTTACAGAGTAAGCTTATTTATTATGCATTTCTAACGACTCCCCTTTCGTGTTAAAAGCCTGCCTCAGAAGAGAGTTAGGCCTTTAGTGCTCACCTACTTGCTAATTTGTTTTGATACTCATTGCCAACTTAGACGAATCAGACAAGTAAAATCCTTTCTTTTACTTAATATGTGCTGTTTAATTGAACTTGCAAACACTGCAGACTTATAGCGACAGCGTGGCATTGCTAAATCAAAAAATGTTAACAAGCATTAAAACAGTAACATCCGAAGGCCTTCACATAATATTTCTTCCAAACAATTCAGACTGAGTCCGACCGTTCGAAAGATCAACCTGAGACCAATTATTCCACCGAACAATGTCATTGTATTTCACCCCCGATCCGAAACCGCGCACGAGAACGTCATCCGCCCCTGAGAAAGGCTGGACACGCCCCTACGCGCTGGGCGTCTACCCCCGTCCGAAATCGCTCAAACCTACATCAACCAGCGACCGAAACGACCTCTACAAACCGGACCTATCCATCTTCCAGTCCGCCTCCCTCCAGCTCCTCCCAGCGGCGGCTCTCAAGGGAACCAGTGGGTTCTCGAGCGAGGCGAACGCTATGATAGCCGCGAAGGGGATTTTGCGTCGCCGCATGTACAACAACTGGGTCGACAGTGAGAGGTCCGCACGAGCGGGATCGCGTTACGTTCTGTCCTACGGAAACAGCCGAGTAATGGCGACGGAAAAACTGCAGAAGACGATCGATCCTATGTTTCCGGTGTCGGGGCAAAACATGGCGGACACCGGAAGAGTCGGGGCTCTTCAGAAAACCGACAGCAGAGCGTTTATGTTGACGACAGTGGCGACGATAAACGAGGATAATCAAGACAATAACGGCGGTGACGATAACGGTGAGAGAACGACGGTAAGCGATAAAAGGGGTGCAGCCCCGATGACGGTAAAGAAGAAGACGTCGTTTGCGGAAGTTGATGAGAAACAACCGGAAGTGAATTCGGAGCGGAAACGAAAACCGGAAGTTGACCAGAAAGGAGGTATTGGTCGACGCACAAGTTCGTTCGGAAAGTCGCTTTCGAAACCCGTGAAACCGACGACCAATCAGCAAAGCGCATTGTCCAGAGGGACGAGCACCGGCAAGCAGGAACAGCCTGGCTCTTACCAGAAGCCATCACTCGCCCCTGTTACCCGTACAACAACGAAAACTGTGAATGGAAAGCAGGAAGCGCCTTCCAATGATCGAGCGGCTGAATCGCTGAAAGATGCGAAGTCCATGGGAAATGTTGGAGACCAGGAGGCGAAGGCGGCTGCGGCGGGCGGAGACGCGTCGTCGACGGCAGGGGGAGATGCCGGTGACGGGGCGTTGATGGAGGACGGAGGTCCGTCTCCTGTGGAGTCGGACATCGAGGAGGGCGATGTGTTGATGGAGGAGGAAGAGGAGGATACTGGGAAGGAGATCGATCAGAGGCTGATCAGAGTTCTTTCGGGTTATCTCGATGATTTACCGCAGATCGCTCGGAAGGTCGTTCGCATATTCACCAGCTCAACGTTCACAGGTTTCGTATAAATGATTGATTGATTGATTGATTGATTGATTGATTAGGTGGTTAGTTGCTAGGTTGCTTGATTGATTGGTTGGTGGGTTGGGTGCTGGTTTGATTGATTGATTGATTGATAGATAGATAGATAGATAGATAGATAGATAGATAGATAGATAGATAGATAGATAGATAGATAGATAGATAGATAGATAGATAGATAGATAGATAGATAGATAAGTAGTTAGGTAAGGGACAGTTCTGGCGCAGATCATTAAAACCTCATTAAAAGCCCATTAGTCACGCGCCAATGACGTCATTAGCCACACCCCCTATTCATTGAAAGGCCATTAGCCACTGGCGCAGCTCATTAAAACCGCATTAAAAAAGCAATTAGCTACTGGCGCAGCAATTAAGAAAGCAATTAGCCTCTGGCGCGGTAATTAAAAAAGAGCATTAAGAAAGCAATTAGCTACTGGCGCAGCAATTAAGAAAGCAATTAGCCTCTGGCGCGGTAATTAAAAAAGAGCATTAAGAAAGCAATTAGCTACTGGCGCAGCAATTGAAGGTAACAATCTCGATAACAATCTCTATATTTATCTTTAGTATATTTATTAAATAATAAATATATATTTATTTATTATATATATTTTTTTATTATAAAATAAATATATTTATATAAACATGTTTGAAGTGAATATTCTTGTTTTATTCCTCTTAGTATTTTCCCCCCATTGTATATCCAACAGCATCCTACTCCATTTCTTTTCTATCTTTCCTGAAAATTATGAATACTCTCCAAGAAACTTTACAATACTAGATTGAATTCTAACCAACTCATATGTATGTAAAAGAAACACAAAGTCCACGAGTTGATTTTTTTATTCTTCTCAAAACACAAGCGTGAAATATGATGCAACATAGTGAATGTTACAGCAAATCTAACTATATTCGAATGTTCCAATTCGTTATATCGAGAATGTGTTTCCAACAAACAAATATATCTATAGCAAGTGTATGCTATGCATTGTCTTTTCCATCAAACGAACGAGCAAAGTTAAGCAACAATTGAAATTGTCTTTCACAAAATCTATACAGCGCCTTTTCAATCAAACGAACAAGCAAAGTTTAGCAACTTTTAAATTTCTACACACAGTCTTTTCCACCCAACGAAAATACAAAATTTAGCAACATTTAAAATTGTCTTTCTGCAAATCTATACAATGTCTTTTCCATCAAACGAACATACAAAGTTTAGCAACATTTAAATTTCTGCAGACAGTCTTTTCCACCCAACGAACATACAAAGTTAATCAACATTTAAATTTATGCACACAGTCTTTTCCATCCAACGAACTTACAAAGTTTAGCAAAATTTAAAATTGTCTTTCTACAAATCTGTACAATGTCTTTTCCATCCAACGAACTTACAAAGTTTAGCAACATTTAAATTTCTATACACGCTCTTTTCCATCAACGAACATACAAAGTTTAGCAACATTTAAAATTGTCTTTCTACAAATCTGTAAATGTCTTTTCCATCCTACGAAGTTACAAAGTTTAGCAACATTTAAATTTCTGTACACACCCTTTTCCATCAAACGAATCATACAAAGTTTAGTAACATTTAAATTTCTATACACAGTCTTTTCCATCAAACGAATATGCAAAGTACACCAACATTCAAAATTGGCATACAAAAATGTCTTTTCAACATGAAAATTTCCAACATATAATACAAAGCACAAGTAAGAATTTGCAGGGAGTTTATTAATCAGAAGGACTAGCATTTAGGCTAAGTGACACATGGCCGTAGGCAAGCGAAGCGCTATTATTCAACAGATATCTCTTATCGTCGTACGGTGAAAGAGCAGATTTAGAAATTTCGGCGGTATGTAATTGATGTTTGACACTTCGAATCGTATAAAATTTCGCGGTGGTCGGCGCTTCGTCGAACAGACAGTTTGCATAATCTTGGTGACGAATGTATTTGGACACGCACGACTTCTTCACACCCTTGGCTGTTTTCTTTTCATAATCGTTGGGAAGCAAAAGGCTATACATTTTTGATCGTAAACCCACAAATTCCAAAGGTGGCTGCCCATTCGACTCGTCTTTGAACTTGCCAATCACTTTCGCATTAGCTTTGCTATGCAGAAAGTGATCGGCGGGGTAGTCGCATGTGTCGTATTCGGCCAGATTTTGATGCATGTCCAAATACACATCGTCGGTCCGAATGTGATAACACAAACTGTCTGTATCGGTAAATAATAATTTCGCTCTTTCACCGTACAACTTCTGGATATGTTCGTAGTGAAACCGATACATATGCAGCTTCGAGATATCCAGAATACTCATGCCGACGTAAATCGGTTTGTCCAGCAACACATCAGATTTTATCATTTGGATGGCAGTAAGATCTTCATTTATGATGCTGAATGATTTGAACGTCGGCCGAGCTATGTAGCGTTTCGCTTGCCTCTCGTTCGTGACTAATCTTACGTCCATATGCTTACGATTGTTTTGCATTGTCTTCCCAAACGCTGCATTATTCTGCAGTTTGAAAAAGTCTTTCTGGAACGAGTTAGTGGCCATCTGTCGCTTAGCAGTGTTAAAATCAATATAGGGCTTCATCCACCGCGATTGGTCAAACTCCAGGACCCGATGAATTTTGGTAAGTTTAAGACCCATTGCCATGTAGAACTTTAAATTTCTGTAATGGAGAACGTAATTTGATTTCGGTTTCAAATTTGGAATCAATTTCTGAATTTTAGATGAACATTTTATTCCTAACTTTGCGGCCAATTCATTTGCGTACGGGGAAAGCATTTCCTTCGTTATCGCCATCTTTTCAGGAGCTAGCGGATAATCGTTGTGTGGATTGTGCAGATGAGGCGGATATTCCATATCCACCTCGAGAATGTACCCCTTCGAATCATCTTCATGTTTAGAACACACATCGAAATTCTCGATTTCTTCGGGGTTCAGGAATCGGAAGTTGCCTGTTGGTAATGGTTCGCTCATAGCGAAACCATACAGGTTATTGCAGTCCAAGTACATAATGTAGCTTGTTTCTGCTGTGGCATCATATCCTTGAGCGAGATATGGATTGTTCGACTTGGCATATCGATTCGTTATCATGCTCACCCCGCCTCGCATTCCCTTCTCGACGAAAAGGAACATATCAGGATCGACGATCAATTCCAGCGAGACATTAGTCATCTTGAGGCATGCATCAAAACTCAGACCTGGACTTGAAAAATAATGTAGCGCATCCAGCCCATAGAAATTCGAAGACATCTTACGAAATTCTTCGAACACATCGGCCAGAAGCACCACATCAGTTTTCAAGTACAGATCATGGTAGTCCCTCATCGAACGCATACCAAATTTTGACCAGATGTCTCGAGCATGTGAATAATCGTCATCGCTGATATGTTCATCCGCCAAACGACTGAAGAATTTGTCCTGCGTGGGCAAGCATGTCTCATACATTCTTTCCGCACAATCCATATATTCATATGGATAGACTCCTTTCCGAAGCAACGACTTGAATTGATCATCGTTCGGATGGAGCCTACGCATATGAACGAATTTAGAATTTCCGCCTTTTGATAAATTGTTCACCAAAGTGTCTAGACTGCAATTAAGAAATTGGAGAGAATCCACGAAACGTAAGCCATCGATTTCAAACGCTAGATACTTTTCCATGTTGGTGGCGATAACGAAGACATCTTTCGAAGCGAAAAATCGGGACAGGTGTTTGAGTATGATATGAGAATCATATCCCCTGAGGTTGTGAAACACAACTGGGATAAGATAGTTGTATTCATTCTCTCCAACTTTCGCCCTCTTGAATTTGTATTGCAGGTTACAGTTGTTGCACAGTGCGGAAATGAATTGGCCGGTTACATGGCAATGGTGTCTTACTTTGTTTTCTTTCGTAAGGTCGTCGTCGCACGAGGGGCACTTGGTGCAATTTTGATATGTTTCCAATTGTAATTTTGAAAGGGGCGTCATCGGTTCGTTTTTCGAAAGAATTTTATTTATTCGGACTTGCTCTGATTTCAAATGAACAAAGAATCGGTCAACGACATTGTCGCCGCTGTAAACGTACGGTTGTTCGTTGTTATACTGGTCGATAGTCGAAACTGTGAGGCAGCAAAAGCCGCTCGGAGTATGAGTATCACAAAATTTGGTCGAGTTACCAGCGTCGATATCGGTTTTGCCGAGGAAGGACTCGAAGTCCGCGTATATTGTAAACGGAATCGGCATTTGGTTTTGTATGTTTGAAAATTTCAAGTTATTATTTTCGGGTGAAGGATAGCGAACTTTCTGAACACCGTGGGTGCTGCATTCAGGAATGTGTTTCCGCAATCCCTCTTCGTATTTGAAGCTGTGGAGACAGAAAGGACATGGAAATGATTTTCCATCGTGAGAATTTCGGCCGGATAGAAGTCGAGATAGGTTTCGAATTAGTATGTAATGCCGTTTCTCGCCTTCACTCAAGAACAGCAAGTTTACTATATGTTTACGATCTCGGTGTTCGGACGCGAATAAAGGTACGAATGTATGGTCATCGTTCGAATTGATGCAAATTACATTTATCGCGAAATCTGGATTATTAGTTTCGAATAGGGGTATTTGACCAATCTCGATGGGAAATGCCAGCCCTTCATCGTTTAATTCTTGCATGTACGGTGTGTATTTCGCAACCCGCTGAGCGTCTTTTTTCGCTGGATGGGTGTGTGCGAGAACACTGTAAAGAAAGCATTTCTCGTCAGTGTTCTGAACATTTATCGTTGCTTTCTTATCCGATAACCATTTGGGTGTAGGAATATACGAGGAGCCCCCGATTGGATCGTATTCGGCCGTGTGAAGCATGAGATTCTCAATTCGGTCGATAGACCAGCCGGATCCGTCGTTCGTGAAAGTGTCGGTCAGCGTTTCCATTCTCGCTATCGCATCCTCGAGATGTTGATGAGATGACGATTGATTCAAAAGAGTTGTCGGATTAGATTTGAAGTATGCCGTTGTCGACTTGGTGCCACCTTCGGCGTCTTCTCGATTGAATTTAAAGTCCGCTGCGAGGTACCATTTGATAGGGCTGAAATAAAATAAAGTTTCGCATATCATCGAAATGATGACATAATTCGTTAATATATGGTTAAATTATACTTTCTTATGATGATTAGGTTTCAAATTATGAAGAAAGAAAAAATAATTTTAAAAATATTTAAAAAAAAAAAAAAAATTTAAAAAAAATAATAAAAAAAAAAAATTAAATAAAAAAAATAATAAAAAAAAATTAGCATACCCTTTTCCGGCTAGCTTCTGCTCTAAAGTTGATGAGATCCCGTTTTCGAGGCTGTTAATGAGCATGCGGACGTCTGAGGCGTTCGGATCTGTTGGAAGTTGCTCCTGCTCGAAGACGTTGCGCACGGATGTTCGAACATGGTTGGAAGGTGGTTTAGCACATGTGCTGCAGATTCGCGAATTATCGGTGAAGTATTGCGATTGCCGACGCAGATGACAGACGCTGCAGATTCTCCTATTTGCGCAGATTTCGCACAGACCGTTCTCATTCAATTTCGTCTTCTTGTACGCGGAACAATAACGACAGTATGTGTCCATTTCTTAAAAAGATGCAAAACATACCCATTCAATTATCTAAAACTTGAAAGTTCGGGATAAATAACAAACTTGAAATGATAGAATAAACATTCGCATGAGATAAATTTGAAATCATAGGATAATCATTCGCCTGAGATAAATTTGAAATCATAAATAATCTTTCGCATGTGATAAATTTGAAATCATAGGATAATTATTCGCCTGAGATAAATTTGAAATCATAAAATAATCTTTGATATAAATAAAATTTCCGCTTACTTTGAAACTTCGCCGAGGTTGATGGTTCGTCTTCTGTGCGTCTTTTCATTGCTAAGTAGAACATAATAATAAAAATAAATGTATCAATGTATTACTTTAACACCGAAAGAATTGGAAAATAATGAAAACTTAAACGAGTATTTTATTTAATTTTATAATATTTTTTTAAATTTAAAAAAAATTATTTTATTTATTTATTTTATTTTTTATAAAATATTTTTTATAAAAACTTAAATTAAACTTAAAATGGAACGGAACTTGAAAAAAATTGAAACCTGAAATTGGATCAAGAACTTAAAATATATGAAACTGAAATGATAAAGTTGCAATAAAACTAGATTTCGACCAAATGTTGTTCAAACAAATAGTTAATGGCATACCTTGATTCTTAGAATCTTTTCGCTGAATCGAGACTTCAGAAGTTCCAACATCCATTCTCAGAGCCCATCGTCGGTCCAGTTCGTCCGTGGCTCTCTGATATTCAGAATCTGATATATTTCCATCGATAAAAGCTGAAAATGATATCGTACAAATAGAATAATTTAACCATACATATTATAGAACTCTTATATTATATATATATATTATATATTATATATATATTAGATAAATATATATTAGATAAAAATATTTATTACATATTACATATAAATATTTTTAATATATAATAAATAAATATATTATATATATTATATTATATTATATATATATTATATATATATATATAATTTAAAAAATATTTTTATAAATAAATAAATAAATATATTATATACATTATACATATTTTGAAAATATATTTTATTTATTATATATATATATTATATATTATATAGTACATATATTATATATTATACACATATAATATTATATCGATATTATATATATATATATTATATAAATATTTTTATTATATGCTAAATAAATATATTTATATAAAAAAAAATATTATATATATATATTGTACATATTTTGAAAATATATTATATATATATATTATATATTATATATATATAAATTATTTATATATTAATTATATTGTATATTATATATATAGGGTGACACAAAAGTTCGTTCACCGTTTTCAAAATGCGTTATCTCAGTAACGGCTTTATATTTTTTTATAATATTTGGCCAGTGTATACGTCAGTCAAATGAAAGATATTGGTACAAATTTTATTATGATCCAGTCCGTTTTCGCCATTATTTGTAAGAAAATGTAAAGACGACCAGTTTTTGCGGAAAAACCTGCGTTCATCAAATTTACACAGTAAAGAAAATGTGTACACGCCTATAGCCTCGTGTACAAGCGTGACAAGACATTGTGTTTACCTATATAGGACATACACAGACGTAGGTTATTAGCGCACAGTAGCTCCTTTCTGCTTAATGTCTCTATCCGACATGACTGGATCAGCGTCTGAAGTGCCCAACTGCTATCGATCTCCACGCTCGTTGGAGGCGACGTTTGAGCTGATCAACGTTCTTTGGCTCAGGATCTCTATAAACGCTGAGAGATAAAATACTCAACAAGTTCTCAATCGGAGAGAGTTCCGGAGAGTTGGGTGGTCAATCATTCGACTTTATGTGTGACGGATGGTTGTCGTCTAGCCACTTTATCGTCACAGCTGATGTATGACAGCGTGCGCTATCCTGCTCAACAAACAACTTTCGTTGCATGACACTGCCGTTGTCATTTTCTCTCTCGAACGCTCGCTTCACAATCTGCTCGAGAATGTTGGTGATGTATGTAGTAGGCCTACTGTGAGTTCAGTCTGGTATCATTTGGCACAAATTGAAGTTTAATGAGACTCCTGGCAGTCACCCCACCCCAAACCATCACCGAAGGACTAAACTTCATCTTTGGAGCAGGCGAAACGTAGGCTTACTCTTCCTATGCTGGATAGAGTCAGTGCCGTCATTAAGCAGAAAGGAGATACTGTACGCTAATAGCCTACGTCTGTGTATGTCCTATATAGGTAAAAACAATGTCTTGTCACGCTTGTATACGAGGATAGGCGAGTAGGCGTGTAGACATTTTCTTTACTGCGTAAATTTGATGAACGCAGTTTTTCCGCAAAAACTGGTCGTCTTTACATTTTCTTGCAAATAATGATGAAAACGGACTGGATCACAATAAAATTTGCACCAATATCTTTCATTTGACTGACGTATACACCGACCAAATATTATAAAGAAAAATAGAGCCGTTACTGAGATAACGCATTTTGAAAACGGTGAACGAACTTTTGTGTCACCCTATATATATATTATATATATATTATACATATATAATATAAATATTATATCGATATTATATATATATATATTATATAAATTAATTAAAATTAAAATTAATGAAAAATGAAATTAATGAAATCTAAAATTAAAGAGAATTTAAATTAATTAAAATTACTTACAATAATTCTCCATCGTAGCTATCGCCCAAGATGCTTATGATGTATAACACATTCGAAAATTCAAATGTCGTTGATGAAGATCGAATTCGAAGTCTGATAAATTATCCGATGTTAAGCTGCGTAACTGTATCTCTATTGGCCTTGAAGAAAACCTCCAGCAAAATCCGAGTCGAATGACCAAACCGGTGACCGACGAATTTTTTATAGTTGTTATCGCGTAGGAATGCGCCGAAGTACTCACTGTTAGGTTGTGCGCCTACGCGCATAGGAAACGTGTGGCCAACTATTTTCTCATTACACACGAAACGTCGGAACTACTTTTTGTACGCGGTAACGATGCAGACATGCTGGCGCCAAGGACCCTCCTGTCCCGCGGCGACGTAGAGATTGTTATCGCGCGCAGTAAAACCATTACCTGAGAACACATCAGAAAAACTACGTCAGGGAGAGCAGCTTATTCACCGACGCTAAATATAGAGATTGTTATCGAGAATAAATATATATATATATATATATAATAAATAAATAAATAAATATTTATTATATAATAATAATATATAATAAATAAATTGCACGCAGTAAAACCATTACCTGAGAACACATCAGAAAAACTACGTCAGGGAGAGCAGCTTATTCACCGGCGCTAAATATAGAGATTGTTATCGAGAATAAATATAATTATATATATATATATATAATAAATAAATAAATATTTATTATATAATGATAATATATAATAAATAAATGTATATAAATAAATAAATATATTATATATATATAAATATATATATATATTATATAATGAACACTAGAACTTTCTGGAAGATCCAAGTCATAGCAGTACTGATTATCCTCTGTCGTTGCCAATTCAAACTATAGTCACATAATAAGGTTGTTGCTAATGTTCTTCATTTTAATACAGAGTTGATAAACATAAAATACATACTGTGATTCAACGCTTGAGAATAAACGATAAGACATGCTACAATAGAAGTGACTTGGAAAGATAAAATTAAATAGTACAGCTATATAGGCAATATTTTCTGCATGTAGACTATTATTGGAAGAATGGATTGTCGCATATGCATATTGATAGCTTTAACATCTGGCTTAAGCATGTTTGTTGACGGTCGAATATGTAAATTACAATAGATTGTTCCTTTAGACCGTGGGAAATGTCTAGACCGTTGGAAATGTCAGATTGATGTTAGACCGTGGGAAATGTCTAGACCGTGGGAAATGTCAGATTGATGTTAGATCGTGGGAAATGTCTAGATCGTGGGAAATGTCAGACTGTTGACATTAATGGCGTGCGTATGCACACTGACAGATTGAGGTGATTGCAATGGTCAATAGAGCTTCTAGAAGTTTCATCATAAATATATATTATATAAATATATTATATATTATCTAAATATATTTCCTATATATTCTATATATTGTATAAATATATTTATTATATAATAAATAAATATGATGTATATATATTATATATATATTATATTTTGAATATATATATATTTATATAATATATTTCTTATGTATATTATATATTATATAGCGAACAATAGAAGCGATATGGAAAGATAAAATTTAGGTAGTGCAGCTATATGGGCAATATTTTCTGCATGTAGACTATTATTGGAAGAATGGATTGTCGCATATATTTAATGATAACTTTGACATCTCGCTTACGCATGCGTGATGACAGTCGCGTATGCAAATTACACTAGAATGTTCTTTTAGACCGTGGGAAATGTCTAGACCGTGGGAAATGTCAGATTGATGTTAGACCGTGGGAAATGTCTAGAGCGTGGGAAATGTCAGATCGATGCCATTAATGTCGTGCGTATACACACTGACAGCTTGAGTCGCATGCAGTGGTCAATAGACCCCCTAGTAGTTTCAAAATATTCCGTCGTTGGCTGTTCTCTATCAGTGCCAGTCTCAAGCGTTCATAAAGGAGGTGGGTGCCGCGGCAATTCTTTGTTAACACGACGGACTTTGCACAGCACATCGACAAATGCTCTGAAATTTTCGACGGTTTATAGCGATCTAATATATATATATATATATATATATATTACATAAATATATATTATATAAATATATATTATATATTATCTAAATATATTTCCTATATATTCTATATATTGTATAAATATATTTATTATAGAATAAATAAATATGATTTATACATATATATTTATATATATATTATATATATATTATAAATTTTGAATATATATATATTTATATTTATATAATATATAATATATTTCTTATGTATATTATATAAATATATTTATTATATATATTTATATAAATAAATAAATAAATTGTATAATATATTATATAAATATATTTATTATATATATTTATATAAATAAATAAATAAATTGTATATATGTGTATATATATATTGTATAAATATATTTATTATATAATAAATAAATAAATATATATTATATATAATATAATATTATATATATATATTATGTAATATATATATATATTTCGTATGTATATTATATAAATATATTAAATAAATATATTTATTATATAATAAATAAATATATTTATGTAAAAAATATATATTAAATATTTTGAAAATATATTATATATATATAAATTATAGATATATATATATATATATATATTTTATATAAATGTGTATATATATATATATAAATATGATTATTATATAATAATAATAATAAAATATGTATAATAAATAAATATATATTTATTATATAATAAATATATTAAAGATAAATATAGAGATTGTTACCTTCGAAGTATAGAGATTGTTATCGCACCTAATAAAACCATCACCTGAGGACACAGCACATCTGCGTCATTAATGAGATCTTTATCATATGGTCGTAAAACCAACGCCCGAGGACATATCATTAGCGAGATCTAAATCACCTCTTCTTAATTATTGCGCCAGAGGCTAATTGCTTTTTTAATTGCTGCGCCAGTAGCTAATTGCTTTCTTAATGCTCTTTTTTAATTACCGCGCCAGAGGCTAATTGCTTTCTTAATTGCTGCGCCAGTAGCTAATTGCTTTTTTAATGCGGTTTTAATGAGCTGCGCCAGTGGCTAATGGCCTTTCAATGAATAGGGGGTGTGGCTAATGACGTCATTGGCGCGTGACTAATGGGCTTTTAATGAGGTTTTAATGATCTGCGCCAGAACTGTCCCTTACCTAACTACTTAGATAGATAGATAGATAGATAGATAGATAGATAGATAGATAGCTTGCTTGCTTGCTTGTTTGATTGGTTGATTGGTTGATTGATTGATTGATTTGTTTATTGATTGATTGATCGACAAATTGATTAATTGATTCGTTTATTCGTTCGTTCATTTGAAGTCTCTTATAATTATTGCGAGACTGTCTATCGCTCTAAACTGATAACTTCCCTCTTTCTGTCTGTCTTCGGCTCTTAATGGCTGACCGGCTTCAATGTTTTAAAACACACTTCTCAAAGCAAAAACCTTTCAGAAGCGGTCCCAGTGCGATCAACCCCGAGAGAAAAGACAGCATGTGACGCCTGTATGTCTGTGTGCGTGTGTCCGTCTGGTTGCCTTTCTTCTCCCATGTCTGTCTGGGTGTCTGTTTATCTGCCTGGCTGGCTGTCTGCCTGTGTGGCGATCTCTCCAACCCTAAAATTCTCACATGCTTCTTACAATAATCACCCGTCGTACGACGTACGTCCAGAAAGTAATACTATCAGCAGCTGCTGTGGAATGAGTGGATAATGATAATTATTGTGGCGTTTTATTGTGTACGGCATTGTGATTAGACACTACGCTGGAGAGGAATTGTCTGATGGAAGGAATCTATCCAAAGCTCAAGGATTACTGTCGAGAGAAACACGGACTTGACTTTCAGGTAATGAATGAATGAATGAATGAATGAATGAATGAATGAATGAATGAATGAATGAATGAATGAATGAATGAATGAATGAATGAATGAATGAATGAATGAATGAATGAATGAATGAATGAATGAATGAATGAATGAATGAATGAATGAATGAATGAATGAATGAATGAATGAATGAATGAATGAATGAATGAATGAATGAATGAATGAATGAATGAATGAATGAATGAATGAATGAATGAATGAATGAATGAATGAATGAATGAATGAATGAATGAATGAATGAATGAATGAATGAATGAATGAATGAATGAATGAATGAATAAAGAAATGGATGAATAAACGAATGAATGAATGGATGGAATGAATTATTGAATGTATGAATGAATAAATGAATGAATGGAATGAATTATTGAATGTATGAATGAATAAATGAATGAATGAATTGCAAATGTAATTCTCGCGCTACTTCAATCGCAAACAGTAACAGACCGATTTTAAAAGCGCTATTTATACTGATTGCGTTGACAGAATACAATGTCATACACACTGATTTGCATACCATGTTCCCTTTCTTTTGTTCTTTCTTTCGCTGTTTCTTTTTCCTTTTCCATCTCTTTGCTGAACTCAGTCTCTCTCTGTCTCCCTCCTCTCTCTCTCTCTCTCTCTCTCTCTCTCTCTCTCTCTCTCTCTCTCTCTCTCTCTCTCTCTCTCTCTCTCTCTCTTTCTCTCTCTCTCTCTCTTCGGCTTCATCTTTCTCCTCCCCCACCACTGCTCACACGCTTCCTCTGTCTCTGCCTTTGCCTCTGTCTGTTCCTCTCCTTATCCGTCTCCCTATTTCTCTCGCTTTCCAATTTCCTTTTTCCATCTCCCTCTTGAGCCTCGTCTTCCTCTGCCTCACACTCTCCGTTTCCCGTCCCTCTCACTATCACTCTCCCCTCTTTCCTCTCTCTCCCTTATCTCACTCTTAAACCGCCTCTGTGTCTCATTCCCTCTTATGTGTGTATTAATCCACCTCCATATTCCGCTCGATCAATCCACCTCCATATAATTCCTCTCTATCAATTCGCTGCTCAGTCGTCCTTCAACGCAGTATAACACACAGATTACGAAATCGAGTCGACCGGATTTCAAGTCCTTCCGCCAATCGCATGATTCAAACTCATTAACTCATAATATTAGTCTATATGAATTATATACACGCACACTGTACAAACACTCATATATATCATATATATATATATATACGGTGAATTATATATATATATTTATATATACATATGTGAAGCTTTATAAAGCTGAAGCAAATACATTATAGTAAAATTTAATGTCCTATAGTAGTAGTTCATGCACGGCTGAATGCATGGACGCCGCGCTGAAGTAAGTTGCATCGGTCCTATCAGATCAAGTGCCAATCGATTAAAAGCCAGCCAGCCAGTGGCAATGCATGATCGACTACTGAATATCAAATCAATATCTATACCAGCCTCTGCTCTCTATTTTCATCGTATTTATGTTGCTCCAGTACTGAGACATGCGCACGAGAGTTCTTCCTGGTCTTTGTTTTGCTGAACTGCCAATGGAGCGTGACGGAAGCAACGGAGCGAGGTTTGGGTTGTGGAGTTGAATGGGTGATGCTTTGGCGCACGCCTCCGTGAGGTCGTGAATAGGCGCTATAGAAATGGCGAGACAGATTGTGAGATACACGTGTGAAACGCTGATGGTCTGTACGGTGGAGCGCTGGTGTGTCTGTGATGCAACGATTGCGGGTTTGGGCCTGCTGTGTGAACTCCATGCACGGACCTTGATATTAATTTTGTTCGCACTTATTAATTTTCTGTAGCTATGTTATTTCATGCGACCACTTTGGAGACGTGCACCATTGCTTATTAATAATAGGCTTAATCTTGTCTTTATTTACTCTCGTAATAATTATTATATGCGCATTTTAGCTGCATTCTAACTATTATAGACCTTGTTCGCCTTATCATCGGTGCCTAGCTCCCATCTCTCATCCTTATCCACGTGTGTATAACCTCATCTGTGCTCATCTTATCTGTTTGTTTGTGTATGCACTTGTTATAGCGCCCCTTCAAGCTCTCGCTACTCAGAGGCGCTCCCGAATGCAGAGCGGACACTGCATCGGAGTTTCACGCCGAAACGCTGAGCAATTGTGAGTGAAGGACTTGCCCAAGGTCCTTACGCGGCGAGGTGGATTTGAACCTCGAACCTTCCGGCTCCAAGGCAACGACGCCACCACTATACCACCGCGTCCCACAATGTCTGAATGTGCTTATCTCATCCTTATCTCATCCTTATCTCATCATTATCTCATCGTTATCTCATCCTTATCTCATCATTATCTCATCCTTATCTCATCCTTATCTCATCATTATCTCATCCTTATCTCATCCTTATCTCATCCTTATCTCATCATTATCTCATCGTTATCTCATCCTTATCTCATCATTATCTCATCCTTATCTCATCCTTATCTCATCATTATCTCATCCTTATCTCATCCTTATCTCATCCTTATCTCATCATTATCTCATCATTATCTCATCGTTATCTCATCATTATCTCATCCTTATCTCATCCTTATCTCATCCTTATCTCATCCTTATCTCATCCTTATCTCATCCTTATCTCATCCTTATCTCATCCTTATCTCATCCTTATCTCATCCTTATCTCATCCTTATCTCATCCTTATCTCATCCTTATCTCATCCTTATCTCATCCTTATCTCATCCTTATCTCATCCGTATCTCATCCTTAGCTCAATCCTTATCTCTATATTATTACTGGTGCGTGCTTAGGTCGTTGACATGCGATGGGGTGTGAGAGACGAAGCGACTGATGATCACATGACCACAGATCTATGTATGAACGAAATCGACAACTGCCAACGACTCTCACTCGGACCCAACTTCTGTGTAAGACTCACACTTCATTGGCAGACCATCATCAATATCATCATCGTCATCATCACCATAGCCATCACCATCATCATCATCATCAGCAGCAGCAGCAGCAGCAGCATCATCATCATCAACAACAACAACAATAACAAAACCACTTAGACCAGTAACAGCATCGTCATCCTCCTCCTCTTCTTCATCATCATCGTTAGCAATATCAACAACAACACAAACTGCAACATGATCATGAACATGCTCATGCTCATGATCACCATCACCGTCGTCGTAGTCATCATCATCATCATCATCATCATAAACAACAACAGCAGCAATGGCATCAACGACTAAACGAAGTGAGTTAATAACCATTACAGATTAAGGGATGCTCGAGTCTTAGGGCGCCCGCGCATAGACTATATTAAAGAAAAGAGGGCACTTATTCCTTGGAAAATTGACACCTATTTTTTTAACTACAATAGGCCTACTACTTTTTAATCTTTAAAATAGTTCGTCGCATTAAGGCATCAATTGTGCTAATTAGACACAAAGTGAAACGGAGAAATTCACATTTAGAAACCTTTATGAAAATACATCTGTTCTTAATTTGCCGTTTTGCAATGTTCAAGCTCTTCCAATTTTTTTTACAGTGACCATTGCGTTTTGGCCCTTTTGCAAAACATCTACGGGTGCCTATGGCTTATGGGCAAGTTATGGCCCTAACTAAAATGTTAATGTAATAAAATAAGCATAGCCTCGCCCTAACTAAAACGAGAAAGCCGTTACGCCGTATGCAAATGAAAAAATAGGCTTAGGCCTACGCTACAGGCCTAAATAACATGCACCATATTATTATGCAGGTATTCCTTGGTCAGAAATACGGATACCGTCCTATACCAACCATAATACCCGGCAGCGAATTCGAGATGATGCGTGACGTCATGGCCACGTCATGTCCTGACGCGCCGCTATTTGACCAATGGTATAAGAGAGACGATAACGCTGTGCCGCCTGTTTACATTCTCCAGCCAATCAGCTCCATCCTACCTAACTTCAATAACAAGGTCAGTGAAACAGACTGTAAGAAATCTACTTTTACTTTTCGATGAGATAGGCCCTGTGCTTAGTGACACTAGTCTTGTCATTATTAAGCTTTGTTTTGTTCTGGTGTAGGCTACTGCTGAAGGATTATGAACTGTCTCTTTACTTGTATTTCCTGCTTTCTAGCCGAGGCTACTGTTCAAATTTTGTAGTCTTGCCATCTTGAATTTCAATATTCGTTTTGGTGCTACTCAGGATTAGCGGGACTTGTCCCTTTCTGGATGATCCTTTCTGAGGATGCAGTTAGCCTACATAATTATAGGCCTACTCAGTACTCGAGTCGTAGGCCTACTGATATCAGTATTTTCATTGTCTAAATTTTCTGCGCTTTCTAACTTGGTTCATGGTTGTTGTTGTTGATGTTGTTGTTGTTGTTGTTGTTGTTGTTTTCTCCGAATGAACTCATTTTGATTTGATTTGATTTGATTTGATTTGATTTGATTTGAAATGTCTCCAGAGAACGCAGAAGCTGATGGAGCGTGACCAGGCCACCTGGTGGGACATCATGGGCAAGATGCAGGTGATGCTTCGCAAGGGGGCGCTCGAGTTGTTCATGGATCGGAAGATGGATCGAGAACAGATGCACAACTACGTCATGTCCGGTAGACTCTATAATTATATCTATACCTCCTTCTGTCTTCTTTTGCTTCTTTTGTTCTCTCACTTCAAACCTACGATGTCTCTGGCGATCACATTGTCATGCGCAGATATATTATTGTACTTGCGACAATGGCGCAATATACTAAGGTTTTCACTATAAATATTATATCCGAAGAATATAGGCTACAGTACTGATGATGAAGAGATAAGGACGAAAATGACGATGTTGATGCTGTGGGTACAACTATGATGACTTCATTGATGATGATGATGACGACGATGTCGACGACAACAATGATGATAATAACGACATGGTTAATTGACTGACTGACTGACCGATTGATTGATTGATCGATCTGATCTATCGATTGATTATCTTGGTACAGTGACTGAGAGGGAGGTTCGGCGTGGTATCATCAACGCCACTGACACCCAGAAGCACTGCCTCGCTTACATTCGAAACATCGAAAACATCAACGTATCGTCCGTCAAATACGCTCGCAACTTCGTCGATATGATCGGCAGAGATGTGGATGAGGAGGCTGAGTATCTGCTGTCCATCTTGCGGGATGAATTGCTGCCGACACGCCTGGTTGACTCCAACGTCGTTCACTTTACGGTCGAATGGTCACGGCAGGAAGGATTGGATGTTGACACGCATCGTGATTATCTGCGACAATTCTGTGAGATTTTCTACAGGTCGGTTGGTGAAATGTGATCCGAAATTAATTAATTATAATCAATACTAGGCTGATCATTATTTTTTAATCTGATATGATCTAATCCCATTCGGTTCCATCTGATCCTTAATATAATCTAATTGGATCTAATTTTATCAAAAATGGTGTTTGGCTGAGGTTCTAGGGCAATTACCCCCTGGACAATTACCCCCCGGACAATTACCCCCCGACAATTACCCCCTGGACAATTACCCCCCCAGGACAATTACCCCCCCGGACAACTACCCCCCCCCCCGTGCCAATTACCCCCCGGACAACTACCCCCCCCCCGTGTCACAGTGTGAGCTTGTTCTCTCACGCGTTAATTTCTTTACCAGTCTCTTTGTATTTGTCGGACGTTCAGCGCTGCCTAAGCCTCTCCTAAATTAACTTTAGGGCTAACTGGGGTAGGCCTATAGCTATCTTTCTTCACTATCTCACTCTACAATACTTATTCAATGCAATACGGAGTTAGCTTACACACAGTCTACTTAATTTAGATATCTAATCATGATGGAATTTTCTAAATCTGAGAGAGGGAAAGATAAACGTTGTTTCGAAGGTTTTCTTTACGTGACACAGTAGAAACACAGGAATTTAGCAAAATGGTGTCGTTTTGCTGAGTAGGCTACGAAAATAGGCAGAACTCTATCGATAATTACATTTAAATATTTGATTAAGCAGGCGTTTAAAACGTTGAATTTTTCTTGAATTTTTAACCTTTTCACACATTAGCTTAGAACCGTTTTTAGATTTGAGTTGATTTAGTATTTTTCTTGAACGTTTAACAATAACTTGCCTATCTTCGTGGAATTGCTCTTGACCTTGCTAGGTTATTATGCTAACTAAAGTCATAACTCTATCAACAACATTTAAATATTTAATTAGGTAGGCGTTTAACATGACATAGATTTAATTTTTGGCACGGGGGGGGGGGTAATTGTCCGGGGGGTAATTGGTACGGGGGGTAGTTGTCCGGGGGGTAATTGGCACGGGGGGTAGTTGTCCGGGGGGTAATTGTCCGGGGGTAATTGTCCCCGGGGGTAATTGTCCGGGGGTAATTGTCCGGGGGGATAATTGTCCGAGGGGTAATTGTCCTGTCACCTTGGCTGATGAATGATGAAGGTATTGACGATGACAATCAGTTATTTTTTTAATGTTGTTGTTGTTGATGATGATGATGATGATGATGATGATGATGATGATGATGATGATGATGATGATGATGATGATGATGATGATGATGATGATGATGATAACGATGTGGTTTGAAAGCAGCGGTGGCCGTTCAAATGATGATGATGATCACGATGATCATGGCAACGACGACGAAGATGATGATGGTTATGATAGTCTTTATTATGATTATTAATAAATATGATTACGACTACGATTATGATGATGATGATGATGATGATGATGATAATGCCGATGATGATAGTGACAATGGTGATAATTGTGACGATGACGATGATGAAGATGTTAGCAGTTGTTTTCGTCGAAGATTGTAACGTTTTCGCTTTCGAATAATTATTATTTGCAGGGATATAACTGACCTCGTTGACCGTGGGGTCAGTGAGGTCATCCGCTACGGTTACTACGAACGACTATTCGGAGAAATACTTCATCATCTGCATTCATGCGAGACTCTGTGCAAAGTTTTCAGTGGAAGAGAAGAGGTCTCTTGTCCATCCTTCCATCAATCATATCCGCTCTATTCCTCCCTCTGCCTACTTTTCTCATTTCTTTCTTCCTTCTTTCCTATCACAGTTCACTTTCTTCTCTCTCTTCTCTCGTCCTTTCTTCACTCCTTACTTCTTTATTTCACCTCCTTCCCTGCTTCCTTCCTTCTTTTTCTTTTGTTCCTTCTCCTTACTTCCTTTCTTCACGCCTCTCCTTCCTTACATCCATCCATCTCGCCTTCCTTTCTTCCTATCTTCCTTTATTATTTCCCTCCTTTCCCTCTCTTTCTTTCTTCACGCCTTCCTGCCATCATCTTTTCCTCTATCAATTTTCCCGTCATTACTGCATTCATTCATTCATACATTCATTTATTCCTGATATCAATGAGCTAATAACAAACATCACGTGATACGCAGCTGCTATCATCATCATCATCATCATCATCATCATCATCATCATCATCATCATCATCATCATCATCATCATCATCATCATCGTCATTGTCACCGTCATCGTCATCGTCGTCGTCATCATCAACATCATCATCATTATCATCATCACCATGCACCACTACCTTGTAGTTAACTATCGATGTTACTATGAATTCAGAATAAGTAACTTAGGGCCTACATCATTGTTGATCGACCACAGTTTCGCTGCATGGTGCAATATAATTATAACTGTTCGATTGTGTAACTGCATTACCACCGTCGTTGTCACAGATTCTTGATGGCATTCATCAGTACGTGACTGGACCAACATCTGAACCTCTGATCCTTTGGGGTGAGAGCGGATGTGGAAAGACCTCGCTGTTGGCCAAGGGATTCAGTCTGGTAGGAAAGCAATAGACAATTATAGACAAAGGTCATTGTTATCATTGTCATCGCCATCATCATCATCATCATCATCATCATCATCATCATCATCATCATCATCATCATCATCATCATCAAGACACTCTGTATATAACACTGATTGATTGATGCCGAAAGTGTATATTTATAATATAGTGCTTCTTCAAGAAATCTACTCTGCGCTGGCCTGCTAGGCTACTACATGACTGTCGTTATCGCATCTGTTGTTTAATCATCATTAATTTACTTGTAAGTTGCAACACGTAACTTCTATGGTGCCAGTACGCCTAATATAATGCCTCGGTGAAATATAATAATCACATATGATTAGATCATTGAATAACGCATGTTACTCAAATTGCGAATCTTTCCTTTTGCATCTGTTGATGTCAGGTGCGCGACTGGTTGAGCGCCGACGACGCCACCGATCCACTCATGATCCTCCGATTCCTTGGAACATCTCCGGACAGTTCGAGCATCATTCCTCTCCTGACAAGCATCTGCAACCAGATCTGGTTCCACTTCAACCACTCCCTCGACCAGAACGTCCCCTCAGACCTCAACCGACTCGTCCCCTACTTCCGCTCCCTTCTCTCCCTCGCCTCCACCGACCGTCCCATCTCACTCTTCCTCGACTCCGTCGACCAGCTCTGCCCGGCCGACGGTGCACACCACCTCTCCTGGTTCCCCCTCAGCCTTCCCGCTCACTGCAAACTAGTCGTCTCCGTCGTGTCCAACTACTTTGGGATCCTCGACCGTTTACGGAGGATTCTTGATCACCCGGCGAGTTTCATTAATATTCCACCTCTGGGTGTTGACCTTGCTATTGTCGTTATCCGGTCGTGGCTGGCCGGGGCCAATCGGACAGTCAGCGCGGAGCAGTGGAGCGTGGTAGAGCAGGTCCTTGAGGGATGCAACATCCCGCTGTTCACGAAGATGGTCTTCGGAGAGATCAGTCGCTGGAGGTCCTACTATAAGCCGTACCTGACGACTCTTGCCGTCAACATACACGACAGCATCATCAAACTGTTTGAGCGGATCGAGAACCAACATGGCCGCGTGCTTGTGTCGCATGCGTTTGGATATGTGACGCTTTCGAAGGGAGGACTGACGGAGACGGAGCTGGAGGATCTACTCTCGCTGGACGAACAGGTCAGGGTCAAGTACACGAAAGGGGAAGAGAAGCTTTAGTTAGGGGTCAGAGTTAAAAGTCTAAAGTATAAAGTCATGCTATAGTTTCGAAGTAATGCAATGATTGACTTTGTGATGATAACACTCTATTATATCAAAATTTCACCCGTGGAGGTCGGAGTGTGGTGGCCCTGGTGGGTGGGGTGTCGTGGGGGAGGGAGAGATGGAGCGAGGAATGGAGGGACAGACGTAGGGAGGGATTGGCGGAGAACGGCCCAAATCCTAAAATTCCCGGGCAACGCCGGGTAGTATAATCATAATTGAATTAGCAATGTGTGGCCCTCTTCTCTCTTCGTGAACCACCTTATAATCGTAATTCTATAAGGTGTTATGATTGTCAGCCATTAGCGGTGATAGACGTGAAACATCGCTTCTCCTCCAGCGTCTGTCTAGTTGTGTACAGCGTCATAACTTCATCTCAAACTTTATACCTCCACTCAAATGTCCTACTCCTATACTAGCAATTATTTAGCAAAAACAAATTATAATTGTAACCTGTTCGTTGGTTTTCCTGTCTGCTGCTTACCAGGTGCTCAACGACGTCTACCAGTATCACCTTCCGCCAGTCAGACGGATCCCCCCTCTGCTTTGGACGAGAATCCGCAACGACCTGTCCTACTACTTCACCGAACGAGAAGCGGACGGCGTGAACGTCATCGACTGGTACCACAGGGAATTCGTCGAGGTCTCCCGTGAACGCTACTTCCGAAACCTCAACGTCCTCCACGAGACACACTCGAGCATGGCCGACTACTTCCTCGGCATCTGGGGCGGCGTACCGAAACCGTTCCAGTACACTGAACTCCAGTGCCAGCGTTTCGGACTCGAGTCTCCGAGTGGGTCGTGTGACCGGAAGGTCCCCGAGCAGCCGCTGTTCTTCGCCGACGCCAAAGGAAAGGTGACGCGGTACAACCTGCGAAAGCTGAGCGAGCTGCCCTTCCATCTGATCCGATCTCGACGTTTTGACGACCTCTACCGGGTTGTCCTCTTCAACTTCCGGTGGCTTCACTCGAAGCTGACCTGTCTTCCGCTCCAGTCGATACTCGAGGACTTCGAGGACGCCATCGGGTTCGAGACAGACCACAGCGTGAAGCTGTTGTCGGACACTCTCCGTCTCTCAGCGTCCGTTCTCCGCAGGTACCCAGACATGCTCGGTCCGCAGATCGTCGGTCGACTGCTGCCCTACTACGACGGCGAGAAGATGATCCGGGACCTGATCCGCGACTGCGACGATTCCGGACTGAAGGTGAACGCATTGGTGCCGTGCCACCACTGCATGCACACCCCAGGCGGACCCCTCCAGTACTCACTCGAGGGACACCAGTTCGCACCGTTCGGTGTGGCTATAACAGCCGACGAACGTTACGTGGTGTCAGTGTCGAGCGTCTTCGTCATCTGGGATCTGGCGACGGGGGATGTCTATCGCCAGATGTCGCCTGGCATCCAGGGACTGATGCGCCGCCTGGTGGTGGCTGGTGACGACCGTCGAGCCGTCACATACACGAGCAACAACGTCGTCGTCATCGCTCAGATCCTCACCGGCGACTTCCGGTTGATTGAGGATGTGGTCGTCGCGATCAGGGAGAGGGAGATCGTCGACGTGTCCGCCAACAGTTCGAGCTTCGTCGTGTGGTCGACGAAGGACTGGTTCCACTTCACCCTCGAGGGCCGACTGATCGCCACGGACACCCTGGTGGATCGACCGATGAGCATCGTCTACATGGCGCTCAACTCCGCCGACGAACGATTCCTGTTCTGGAAGAAAGGACGACCGGTGGTGGCTGGTGGAGGAGACAGAGGACGAGGGGAACAAGAGATGGAGAATGGACGGAAGAGGCAGGAGGAGGATGAGCCGGAGCTGGAGAATGAGGACGGGGAGGATGAGTTAAGAATGACGATGGAGGTGCAGTGCTCGTCTGGTGTGTCCACCGTCCAATCTCTGGTCTTCCGGATGGCCTTTGCTCTGTCGAAGGATCGAGGAACGATATTCGTCTGTGCGGACTCCAAAGAGGCGGACATTCAGAGGTTTCGGAGGCACGGAGAGCGATGGACGCTGCATCACCGATTGGAGAATTGTGGGGAGAAGATCTATGCTCTCGTTCTGTCCCACGACGAGACCTACATCGTTGGGGTCGTCGCTCCCGGATTCAAGACCTGGGATCTAAAGATCGATGAGCTCAGGGTCATGGAATTGCCCACCGGAGTCAGAAACATTCCAAAGTGGGTAAAACAGTTCGGGTGCTCATTCTTACACCTCTGTAATTCCAGTTGGAATGAAGTATACCTAGAGCGTTCTTTAAAATTCAAAATATCCCCAGTTGTTTTACACCGTTATATAAATGACTGGCGGGAGTTTAAAAGATCTTTTGTTGGTAAGGAGGGCAAATTAAACTCCGCCACAGGGCGACACTAATATTCTTTGTAATCACGGTGTCGTTAATCTGAAACTACTAGTACTAGGCTTACTTATTACCTCAAAACTCCTCCACGGTTCGTACTCTAACAGTGCCAAGAATGCAATAACAAATCGCCACAAGGCTCAGCTATCACGAAGGGAGAAACTCCTAGTTCCATGGGATCGTTCAGCTGCTAGGCAACGCCGAGCTTTCTCGGTTGCAGGGCCATCCATTTTAAATTACCTTCTTTCAAAGCTGCGTTTATTACATTTGACCATGAAATCAAACTTTGTTTCGTAAATCTCTCAAGTCTTTTTCTTTTGCCTTGGCTAGCTGGAAGCGCTCCTGAGTACATTTCTTGAAGTAGCGCTACATAAGTGTTTTGAATTAATCAATTAATTAATTAATGAGAAATAAATAATCATTTGTAACTGAATGTTTTTTAAAACTTTGTCTCTTCCATCAGTAAAACCTGCACGAACAGTTTAGTCGTCTTCACGAAGAACTGCGAGTTGCTGGTGGCTGCAGTCCGCAAGATCCTCTACGTGTGGAACGTGGACGACGCCAACCTCGTTCAGATCCTTGACGTCCACTTTGGACGGATCGTGACGCTGTCGTCCGTCACCCACGGCATGAACAAGCTCGTCTCATCGTCCATCGATAAGTCCATCAAGGTGTGGACAGTGAAGCACATCCTGGAGCAAATCCATCCGATCAGTCGCCAGGAGAAGGGGATCGACAGCATCAGCGTGTCGGCCACGAATGTGGTGGAAGGGGAGGGACCGATCGTTGTGACGTCGACGAGAAGTGGCGTCGGGGTGTGGAGCACGAAGACGGGGGCTCTGGTGAAGACCCTGACCCACAGTCAGCATATCTCGATTGTGACGCACGCACTTGTGTCGAAGGACTCGCGGTATGTGGTCAGCGCAGAGTCGGGGAATCTGCTGATATGGGATCAACCGACGAGTAAGTTGTTGAAGATGGAGAAACAACCGGAAATGCTTCAGATGATGTTCGACGATCATGATACAAAGGTCTGTATGTAGTTATGTGTGTGAACGCTCGTGGGCCTTATGTAAGCTTATTATAATAATTATGTATATTATAATAGTGTGTATGCACCAGGTATCTGTCTTCGTGCTTGTATTTTATGCATGAATAAATGAATGTACATGTATGTTCTTAGATTCGATTGCTTATAATATTATGCATGCATTTATGCCATGTGAGCCTGTTTGTTCGCGTTGTAGCCTATGTAGGCTACGTATGTAGGACTGTGTATGTATACATGCATGACTGTATGTAGGCTATAATAGCCTATAATGATTGTCGTGATTGTGCATGACTGCATGTACAATTGTGCATGTGTGCATGTAATTGCGTGAGCGTAAATGTCTGTGTGCATGTGCGCGAGCGCGTGTACTTGTGCGTGCGTATGTGTGTGTGTGTGTGTGTTTGTGTGTGTGGGTGGGGGTGAACATTACTAGCCTATAGATTGGATTAGAAGGACCGCGTTCAATATCTTTCCTCTCTTTCCAGTTGTTGACGTTGAGTCGTGGTCCAGGAGATGACACGAACCGCGTCGTCTGCGTGCGTCAATCCATCCAATCAGACGAGACGATCTATCGTTTCGAGTATCCAATCAAAACGTCGTTCCGTGGTTGCGTCATCTCCTGCGACGGTGTCCACCTGGTGACCGTCGGGACCAACCGCAAGGGACACGAGACACTGATGGTGTACGTCAAGGACACGGGCACCCTCCTATCGGAGTCGCGACCAAAGTTCTCCAGCATCAAGGGCTTCCACCGCATCGTGGCGATGCCACGGCACGCCCACCGGGTGGCTCTGATGGGGGAGGATCGCGGACATGTCTACGACTGGAAGAAGCGGTCGTTCGTTAAGTCCCTCTCTCGCTGGAACGGGACCTTCACGAGGGACGGACGCTACGGGCTGTACTCGCCCAACCGCGGCGGGCTGGAGATGCTCGATCTAAAGACGGGGAACCGGGTGTTGACGCTCATACCCCGCGTGGCCGAAGGGGTCTTCAGTACCCGGTCGATGTTCACGGCTAACGACCAGCATGTGGCGTATTACCACTCGAGAAAGAGATCGGTTAGAGTGTTTAGAGTGTCAGATGGAGTTCAGATTGCGGACTACAAGTCGCATGCGGAGATCACGGCGTTGGGCAGCTCAGAGGATGGACTGAGCGTCATCCTTGGAGGGATAGATGGAAGTCTCGTCATCCTCGCCGTGGCTGATCCGACGATGGAGGCGAACCGGAAGTTCGTCGAGTCGATGCATGGAGAGCCACCGATCTCACCGAGTCCATCGCTCGAGGAGTTGGTTTAGGGGAGGGAGAAAGGGAAAAAATGGAGTGGTTGATGTGCAAAGGATTTAAGGCGGTCATTTATCTCACTTCATTCATTCATTCATTCATTCATCCGTCCATTCGTCCATCCGTTCCTTCGTTCATCCACCCATCCTTCCGTCCATTCGTCCACATCACTCACCCATCCATCCTGCCATCAATCCACCCATAGGTCTACAACTCTACATTCATCTATTTCCCATTCATATCTTCCAACCGCCTTCTCAACAGAAACAAAGATTTTGCTTATTTTCTGCATAAGAGTGTCTCGAAAAGAAATGTTTTCTATTTAATCAATCAGATAAACTATTCGTTGACTTTAAAGATATACTATTTAAGTAAGTAAGTGATCTTTATTAGCACGAGACCAACGCCCATCCCTTAGCCTACAAGAATAGTAGAATACATACAATTGCGAAAGGTAACATAGTGGCACATTAGTATAGCAGAGTCGCAGAGTGGTAGTCGAACAAAACAAAAGAGTCGGCCTAAATAGCCTACAGAAGGGAATTGAATTTAACAAACAGTCTGTTTTTACCTGATATTTTCAATTGTCCTGATCAGCGGAACATGAACTAACAGCCCTCACACTCCTGCTAGCATCATCCAAATTTTTGTATACCTGTATTATAAAGGAACGAACAATGAGGGATGTTTTCAATAAATTACAATGCATGAATTTTAATGACGACATTTCTCTGGTTAGAAAAGACCGCGTGTCCGAAGTCTTAACAAATCTAGGTAATAAAACTATGACGTCATGGGAGCCATTATCTGTGACGTCATCTGAACGTTTATTGTAATTGAACCAATGATTAAAGAAAGACAATTTCAATGTTGCCTGAGAGGTCATAAAAAGGGACAGAAAAGCTTTGGACTTTAGATTTGTCTTAGAATTTCGGCAACAGCCACTGACTGAATAACAATGAAAGTTAATTCTATCATTCGTACAATAATCTACATTGAATGTCGAGCAGGTGAGAGGAGACGTGTACTAGCGGACTACTCTAGAACGTATTGGTATTAGTGTGTAGCACACCACGACGAACCTCACCGGTGAAGACCCTAAGGCAGTGGTTCCAAACCTTTTGTGACATGAGTCACGGGTTGGGAATCACTGCCCTAAGGCATTCGATGCTAACTGTCGTCTTCAAAAAGACAATCATAACAATGAAAGTTCCAATAATTTCTACTCGCAGGTGTGAGCGGGGACAAAACCCCATATGGGCTGCAGATTACCACAAGCGGCTAAAGCTTGCAAAGTCCGAGGTAGATATTTACGCAAACTATCTGCAGGAAGCGGCCCGTCCCCACGATGACCTAGGTACAGCTGAGGGTAGGATGAGGAACACAAGAAAGCACCGTATATACCTAGACGATCTGTCGCATGTAAATTCCTCGGCTTTCTGTCTTGCCTGACGCCTTTATCAGATCTCCATATTTTTTTCTTGCAATGTCTCACCGTCGAAATACATAAAATATTAGCCTAAATAAATAAACAAATAAATAAACAAACAAACAAATGAATGAATAAAAAAATAAATAAAATTTTAAAATGCACTGATAAACAAACAAACAAATGAATGAATGAATAAGTAAATAAATAAAATTTTAAAATGCACGAGGCCTAATAAACAAACAAACAAATAAATAAATAAATACTCGTATACGGGCATGTAGATCACCACAAATGTCATGTTTAGACCTGCATATAGGGCTAATTATTATATATGGATGCATGGGCCTAATAGCCCACAGTTGATTTCACCATTGAGTGTTCTGGGCTAGTAGCCTACATGGATACTGCCTATGCATGTTCGTTAATTCGCTTGCTTTAAGATTATTCATGTGATGCCTTTTGAAGAAGCCTATCCAGAGGTGCTCCCAGTCCAGCCACGCTGATGCAAATAGGTTTTAGGTATCGTGTAAAACTTTGACAAGCCAACCCTAGTTAAGTGCAGAGTGGCAAAAAGAAAGACCAATCGAGGCAAATGATCAGCGTTGCCACTCCTTGGGTTTGTTCACAAGATCCTGGGTATTTCCATCCGAACTTAATTGAGAAATGGGGTTTTTTCGGGAAGAACTTGGGTTTTTTTGCTTGTTTTTTTGGACAACAAATCTTGGGTGTTTTCGTTTCAAACTTGGGAAAATGGGGTTTTTTTGGGAAGAGCTTGGTTTTTTGCTAGGGCTTTCTGTTTCGACTAAGAATATCTGGATATTGTGACATTTTGGAAAGATTTGGACCGGATGACTAAAAAAAAGAAAGGGTCCCGCGGTCATCAGAATTTTCGGGCTGGATTTATAGCTTTATTTTGGCTCAGATGACTAAAAAGAGAGTCGTCAGATTTTTTGGACAGGAAATTGTCGACATCTTCAAAGATTTGGGCAACTTGGGTTTTCTTGGTTTATTTCGACTCTCCAAATTTTTAATTTTTTAGGGTGGCAACGCTGCAAATGATCGAGACTGAGAATCAACTTCTTACTTATTTACTTTCGCTTGTAATTCTCGCGAGAACTAAACGAGTAAATTTGCATTTTCTTTCCGAAAATGTTTTCCAATAAAAGTTGATTTTTAGTTTAGTAAGATTTATCTTTTGTGAATTTTGCGCAAACGATTAAATATGGACAGTTTCCTGGTTAAAGCGTCATTACTCGTGCCAACTGTCGTGCTCTCTTTCATATCCGAAGTTAGTATTATTTTTCTTGTGCTCCGCTGGGCCATAATAACAAGTGCTCATACTTGCTTACTATTATACAGACCAGAGTGGTTATCATCACTGATATGATAACCTTGTAATAAACGTGATCAACATACCAGGGTGTTGTTTGGCAGGGTAAACGTGTATTTTAGTATGGTAAATTATTTTCACGCTTATAATTGCACAAAATCAGTCTTAAAATATTTCTGCCAACGTGCTATTGCCTATCTGATGTATTATTATACTTAGAATTTGTTAAAAAGAAGTAAATCGATTTAAAAATCGTAATAGTTTGTCATAACAAACCGCCGATCAAAGATGTTGTTCAATTCTGACCCTTTCCGGAAGTTGCGTGCGGCAAGTGTGCAATAAGGCAGCACGCAAAAATAAATAAGTAAGTAAGTAAAAGTCCAGCTTTTTCAATTGCATCAGTTGTTTTATGAATCCAACTACTGTTTCAATAATAGGGCGAATCATGTACTATCAGGGGGCGAAAAATACACGGTGTCTTTTGCCATCAATCCGCCGGAGTTTCTAATGGCTAAACTAACCCTAACACTAACCCTAACCGACCCTCACGATGCCTAACCTGAGCCCTAACCGACCCTCACGAAAAAGACGTGCAATGACAACGCTGACGGCACTGCAAATATAAGTAAGAAATTTTCGCCCCCTGATTGTACATGTATACCAATAATAGCTATTTTTCATCAATCCAGCTCCAATTAAGGTAGACTATTTTTGTTAACCCAGCTTCCATTTCTTGCCCGTGATTTTCGTCAATCCAGCTTCTATTTCAGATATTAAAAAACCCTCATCCAGCTTCCATTACTTAAGCGTTTTTTCATTAATCCCGCTTCTATTTCAGATCTAGAAATACCGTCATCCAGCTTCCATTTGTCATTTTGAACTTAGGCTCGAAGTTTAACGTACACGTCGATGGTTTAGGCGCATACCCCAACTTCCGGTCATATGTTGTGGTTCAATGGCGATTCGAGCGGCGATTTCCCATGGGATATGTGACATTTTAAAAGCTCATTTTATGTCAATATTCGTGTTCTTAGCAAATTTTAAGCATGTAGTTCGATGAGTTGGTTAAATTTAAGCTGTTTGGAATAATTTACGGCACTTTTTGAGTCATTATAAGCGTGAAAATAATTTACCATACTAAAATACACGTTTACCTTTGGCAGCTGGTTATAGTAAAGAAGAGAATATACTTACTTACTCGTGTAGCCAAAGTTTTTCCAAATTTCCTGCAAATCGTGAGTCAGTCATATCAAGATTTCATGTTCGTTGTTCGAATTGATACGACTGTTCTGATTTACTTTTCAGGTTGAGGGCAAATATTGTTTCGTTATGGACAATGGACAGACAAAGTACTTTCCGTAAGTTTTTTTCCATCTATGATTAATTATGATTAGCATCTTCTTCTTCTTCTGTTACGACCTCTATCTTTTGTACTCTCTGCCTTTGTTTGGACTCCGTCTTTCTACTTTGAGTACATTTTCACTAGGACAATGGAAACATAGTCCATCAATTCATCCATCCATCCATCCATCCATGCATCCATCTATGCATCCATGATCAATCGATCCATTCACCCACGATTCATTCATCCGCCCACTCATCCATCCATCTTAATCCATCCATAAATCTGCACATTCACCAATGATCAATTCGTTCAACCATCCATTATCCATCCATCCATGATTCATCCAGGATCAATTCACCCATCCTTTCATCCATGATTAATTGATCATCCAGCCAACTCGGCTATGAGTACACTGGCCATACACTGTCGGTGGGAAGATGAGACTGCAAGGGAGAGGCTGAAGTCACGAGCACGTCATGCCCATCTCTTTCCAAGGCTTGATTACATGAACGCTCTTCTTCCACTTCTATTCTAAAATGAATTTTTGATAATAATTTTTTAATGTTATCTTTCAGATGTGGACCGTTCCAACACTGCTGTGGAATGTCGTGCTGCGAAAATTTCGGACCATTTTACCGTCTGTGGTATTTTTGGTTTGTAGCTCTCAGATCAGTGCGTACATAAATACAGTATGTTTAAATTGTGTAATAATCAATCGCTTCTCGCCCAAGCATGGCTAAATAGGACAGTTTGAGATTCTTAAAGAATAGAGCTTTATTTGTACAGGTTATGCAGAAACCTTAATTAACATCAAACTTTACTTCTAACAGAACAGACAGCCTGCAATACAATATCTGACGGTTTGGACCGGGAGCGCTCCTGAGTAGCCAGCCTTGAAGGGGCGCTATATATGAAATTGCTATTTGATAATAATAACATTTAATAATCTGTTATTTTCAGGTTGTGCGTGATGCTTGCGTTGGTCTTCTGTTCGTTTGGTGGGTACTGGTATCGCCGGCACTACTTCCAGCATCGTCTGATTGGATCAACGCAGAGGACGGCAGGCGGTCACAACACGATGATGATGTTTATGATGAATAACATTCAGACCAACAACCACTACGACGTCAGAGGACCAGGTAGCGGCGCACCTTTTCAACCCGACCAAATCAAAATCATCCAAAGCTATATATTTTTGAGTCTGGGCATTTTGGGGGGAGGGGGGCTAACCCTGAAAAAAGATACCATTTTCTTGGTCAAAATTTTAGGGGAATCACCATTCGTACTAGCACAAATTTCTTTTTAAAAATATGCTGGTCCTGCAATATGGAATAGTCTCTAAACCCAACTCAGAAATGTTGGCAGTTTTGTTTTATTCAAAACTCAGCTTCCTAATTATCTTTTCTACCAGGTTAAATTTTTGCACATTAGTTCACTAGTCATGCTTTTGTTCTGTAGAAACGTTTCTCTTATCTTTGTATTTAAACCTAAACTTTCGGTTATATTCCAATTACTTTCTTATTACTGTTCAATTCAATGCTTATTTTAGGGCAACCCTTGTTATCAGAGCTTACACCCTTTTAGGACTATCTTTTTGAGCCAACGTTGTATAAATTGTGACTTACTACATCTTAAACTGATTTCTTTTTTAACACATCTTAACAACCACTGCACTTACAAGTTCTTCATTTCAGAATATTTCTATCCCGCGAGATGCCAGCGTCCGTCGAGCCACGTTCGTACTCACCATAGCGCTCCGTTCGCGAGCTCTTCATCATCCGTCGAGTTGACACCACCGGGCACACGCAACCAGGCTCCACCACCACCACCATCGTTAGCAATGGCGACCCCTCCACCAAGTTACTACGAGACAGTTTACATGCCTCCACCCCCTGACTACTCCGCGTATTTTAACAGCCAGGTCGGGACATGCGATCCACCCACTGCGCATATCGAAGACTCGACCCCATATCGCACGGGTCACCCCGCCGGAACAACCCATTAGGTGGAAAACCCCGTTTCTTGATGCCAGCTAGAATTCTTTCCATGCCAGTTAAGTTTCGGATCGTCTGATGTGCGAGTGAATTGTACGGTTCGTCATTGTGTTTTTACTCATCCTGGTCACATTGCTCTTCATGAAAGGCTCTTGAAAGGCCCTGGGAAAATGGCCTTGTACATATTATAATTATTATATGCGTGTACATTACACTATTACACAGTGTTTATATGTATATGGCCATTGCAGACTTTCATACATACATGTATACATACTTACTCGCTAATATACATGAATACTTACATACTTTTGCATGCGTTAATACCTACATGCATACATACACATTCATGTGTACATACGAGGACGCATTGGTACGTACAGTACAATACAATATTGTACATTGATTATTGTTTATTCACAAACACATACATGCGCATGTGCTTGCCTACATAGCACATACACATATTTGCATGCATTATATACGCATACTTCAGTCATGTCACAGTCTGATGTGATACATCCTCGTCTGTGCTTCTGCACTTTAACGTTTATCTGCATTGGTTTTCTAGTCATTTCTTGTACACGATCGATCATTTTAAAACTTGTCTTTGTTACGAGGTAAAATTCGCCGATGTCACAAGAAAATTGCTTTTTCAAATGCCAGTTTCCGCAGAGATCAGCGGTTCAGTAATGTTATTTATCTTTTTAACTTATTACGCCGAGTGACATATTCACTTCATCGATCGACATAACTACGGAATATTTTCTTACCAGAACAGCCTTCCTCAACCTGTTCGCTGCTTGATTTTAATTTTTTAGTTTTTCCAGCGAACTGATAGGGATGAGTGAAATTGACTTCATAGTAGATTCCATGGGCATATTTAGTGGTGTGGTGGGCTTTTATGGGTTCAAACCCATAGATATGTATTTCCAAATTTAAAAAAACTCCATTTTTTGTATTTTGTAATTATTTCCATTAGAACCTCCACCCCATCATGGAACCCCCAAGGAATGTTTTGCTGGATGCACTACGTGTATTTTCAGGGGTCCTTTGGTCTAGTGGGAGATGCAGGCCACGGCTGATTTCCTGAATAGTGGTGGTGTGCTCCATTCTAATTCACTGTATTGATGACGTCTTTGGCTGCAGTGTACTTGTATAATGCACAGAGTTTCTGTCAATAATTGTCATCTATAGTTGAGACTGTGGTCTGACCTGTTTGCCAGGTTATTTCTATCGAAGTTCTGACTACAGTCTCACCTACAGAGATTATTTTGCGCATTATGCAAGTATACTACAGTCGTAGTCATCAGTCCTTGTACCAAGGAATCTGTATAAACAGCAAAGTGGGTACTTGCTGAAATGCAGGGCTCTTTTAAGGAATTTTTAGAACTGCACAACTTTTTCTTTTCCTTTCCATCCTCCATGGTAAATTTCTTCCAATTGGAGGACAATGGCCTTTTTTGCTTGGTTTAATTTACAAAAGTGCTTCTACAACTGCGCAAATCCATTTAGAACTGCACATTTTGTGTACAACTGCACGTTAAAAAAAGCCCTGCTGAAATGTACATTCATTTGCATACTTATTCAGATATGTTGCCCCATGTACACTTTTTGTCTGATATCTTATGTGTCCACAGGTGATGTGTTACTCAACAATTAATGATTTTTTTTATATTGTACTTCATAAATAATAATTAATGTGCAATTAACTGAATGTATTTGTTATTTAAGACAATATTTTCCCTGTATAATAAGCTTAGTCATAGTGTCCAGTCCTTTGTATTATTGCACATTGACGTTTTGTGTATTAGTATACTAACTTCTATTGAGCAGGTTTCTTACGCACAATGAATCAACCAATGGTGCTCGAAAACCAAGCCGTAAGTCAGGTATTCTCCAAACTTCTAAAGCGCCACTCAAAGGCCAAGCACGGGGCACCAGCTTATTCATGAGCGCTGCATCAATCAATGTTACTTGAGGTGATAGTTTGAATCCAGTCTCTGTTGCCCCATTGCCTCCAGTTTTTCTCGTCTCGGAGCCTGCCAACATGCAATTCCTATTTCAAGGCGCCAAGCAATTCAGTATTTTGATATCTGTTTTGTATGAAGCTCTGATTATAACTTACTCTTTGCTATTTATTGAAATGGTGTGTGTGTGTGGATTTTTTTGGTTCGTAATCGCAATCTCCAAATTTATTTTGAAGCGCCACTCAAAAGCCAACTGCTGGGAACCAGCTTACTCACGAGCGCTGTGTCTAGTCAGAGAGGGGTTGTCTAAAAGAGTAGGTCATAGTTGGTTTATTATGGGATGACCGACATTCAGAAACTCATGCTTACTGTTATGTAGCTATGTTATTATGTAGTTATGTTATTGCACTGTTATTTACTGCATGTAATTTATTTATGCATTCATTCTTATGTGGAACGTACTTGTGAATTTAGTAAACAGTTCAGTATACAGTTTAGATTTAAGTCGATACGTTCATATTTACCTATTCGTATATTGTGCTGCAGTGATTCGCAAATTTTATAAGGTACATAATTATGTATTGTATCAGATATTTATATAGCACCTATAACGGTAGAAAGGTGTTCTGTGCTGCAGGTCGTCGCTTGTGATGGGCTTTAGTCTCGTAATTTTGCATGAATTGTGTTTCAGTCATTTTATGGATGTGTCATTTTCAATCAAGTTTTACTCGTTTGGTTTAATTCGACAAGGTGGGAGAATGGATCATGGGCTAAGTTAGGAATGGATTCATTTGATAAAATTTTATGATTGTGTATTAATGAGAATGCTGATGCTATTTAGATCTGACCTACATGTATCTGGAGGAGCTATGCGTAGCAGAACAAGTTGTGCATCGATTTAAAAATAAATAAATAACTGGATTTACTCATCTTACATCAATGCATGTTTTTTTCGTCGTAAGCATATAATTATTTTATGTTTCGTTTGTTCAAACCTGTGAAATAAATAATTTCCAATTTTTTTGTCAAATTCTGTGAATATTCTTCGGATACCTGCCGAGTGGTGCCCCAATTACTGAGGAACAAGACAGGGTTGCAGACGACCGCCTCCTCCAGGCAATTGTGTGGAATGGTATGCACGTATCATGTTGTCTTTTACACCTACAATCCAGCGACAATATAATAACCTTCGTCCTTGTGTTCATAAATACGAACTTCCACTGAAAGATAACATAAGAATTTCATATCAATGGGTCTTACATAAAGAATTTTTCTTTTATCATAAGCCTTCCATTTTTAGTTAACTTTTCAAACTTTCTTTCTTGCTGTCATTTATAGCATGGTGTGTTTGGGTGCAGTGTGTCATCTATGTATTTGGATTTATAATAAAATGAATAATATATGTATATATATCATATATATGTCAGATTTCAAATAATTACCGCTACGGTATGCAGTGTGCAGATACATACTTTTAGACATACACCCCAAACATGGTAACTGGTCCTACAACCTGGAATTGCCTCCCTGTTACAATGCCCTTATTGCCCAGGGGTCACTCCACTCTGTTCCTTAACAATCAAAACTAGCCATGCTTGGGCTGGGAGTGCTTCTGAGAACCCTGTTTTGAAGAGGTACATTCTAAAAAATTTCCTAAACAAATAATATGCTTATTGCCATTTTTAGGCTGCAAGGAGTTGTCAACTAGAATGCAAGTATTTTTACCAGTTTTCTTCTTTCATAAAAACTTGACGACCGAAAACACCAAACGGATTTGACAGAAAATATAATAACTGCACAGATTGTTTTACATTCTTAAACGTTCAAGATCTCTGATATAATTATCCAAAAATACACAGACTAAAACATTGCAACAGAATATTGCAACAGTCAACAATTCTTTATACCTTGCATAATTGATACATTTTAACAATTGAGAAGCTTCATCAGTATTGCTTATCCTAAATACAAGCTAACTAACAGAATATTCCAACTAATCGAACTTTAAACAGTACACAGTATTTATGGCTTGCACTAATTGCTACAGTTTAGCAAACTGAAAGCTTTGTTAACACATTTACTATATTCAAGCTTTCAATAAAGTCCGTTCTGTAGCGTAAATGCAATTGTAGCTTGATAACTAGTTACCAACGCATTTGATTAAATAAATTAAATGTACAGGTTAACAAGCCCAGCAGTGAAGGAATGAATGTGAATAAACTGAAGCTACATAGCGAGTACTAACAACATTTTTGATTAAGAAAAAACTGAAGAAATAAAACCCTGCACCTTACTCGCCTGCATTTTTTATCTTGAAATTGTATCACAAAGAAAAAAAGCTCGACATAAGATCTTCCACAAAAGATGAAGTAATCCCAAAACCGTATATCAAATTGTAGTTTGAAATTTAACACAAATTATGTTTATCTCGCATTAAAAGAATGCAAGTTATATAAAAGTCAAGTAAACATAGACGGTAGGATCTTCAACCTGGAATAGCCACTCTGATACTCCGCTCCCTTTCTAGAACTACTCAGACAGTAGTGCTGTGCTATGCAAGTTTACTTAATGAATGAATGAACAATTTATAGCAATTTCAAGTAAACAGAAATTTTTAAAATAAAAAGCATAAGAAGCATTTAAGTACAAGTAAAAAATCAAGTAAAGTAAAAAAAGAAATCAAGTTAAGTAAAAAGAAATTAAGTAAAGCAAAAGGAGAAATTTAGTAAAGTAAACAGAACAATTACATAATTAAGAAAAGTACAGCAAGAAGGAACAGTTAGGCAAATATACAGAATTATTCAGTAAAAGTAAAGTACATAGAGCATTAAGTAAGAGTAAAGTAGACAGAGCATTAAGTAAGAGTAAAGTACATAGAGCATTAAGTAAGAGTAAAGTAAACAGAGCAATTAAAGGATCTAATTTCCAATAAAGTATCAAACCAACACCAATATTCATAATTATCATGATTAATTTTAGTAACAATTTCTTTAAATTTTCTTAAACTATAAACAATTCTCTGTGATTGAACAACTCTAGAAAATCTGGGGGAAATAATGGTCTCAAGTCAAAATAAGATATAGGATAATAATCAGTGTTACTCATAGTATTCTTTCTATTTAGAATTTTGTTGGCATCAACAAAACCAATAAAGACTTATTCAAACTGAGTAACAACAAATGTGTACTATAATAATAATTTTTGTGGAATGACTACAATGGGAATGAATTTCCAAATGAATGAATAAGGATTCGTATCCAACGCACTATCCGCTCTTTCCACATCTCGAATTCCTCCTTGGTGTTTGAAAGACTGGAATTTCGACTGCACAGCAATTCTGCTTAGTAAAATAATAAAATAAAAATCTATATTTACCTATGTTTCATATTTTAAACTACCAATACTATAATATTACCCAAGCATCTCAAGAGCTGACTGAAAGGCGTAACAACATGAATATTAATGATGAAATATACAAGGTATAAAAAACCCAAAAAACTTGAAATTAGCAAACAATTGTGTAAATGGAAATTACTGCTCACCGTAATCACAATACATGGAAACTAAATATTCTGCAGAAAGGAAAAATTTCAAATACCGCTAAGAATGCAACAATAGTCGAGCAATCTAAGTAAAGAAACAGTATAAATCGAAACATGTCAGATCGGTAATTGGGGTCTCTGCATATAGCAGTAATTATCATCATGCACCTTTGATTCTACTACATTTTATTACATTTACAGCAGACACAAGTAGTTTAATAGTTCAGTGCCCTGCAGCATGATCTTGAATAATTGTACCATTACCATTTTGAGAACATCTAGAGAGCAATGTGAACATGGTAATTGTGATGAACAACCTGGTGTTTAGTGCACACAGCAGTGAGAAATGGAACACGAAAGTCAAACCACAACCAGTCCAGTATCCAGGATGTTGGTATGTACACTGAATCCGAGAGTGCCAACTTGCGAGTGAAAACGCCAACTGAAAGATCAAGCCTTAACTTGAATCCGAAATGACATGAACAAAAATAATCTCTACTAAACTAGAAGCTACCTTGAAGCATGCTGTGGACCATATCCAGAAAGATGTACCTAGCGTAACTTCTGCAGTGAGGCAAAACATTGTGACAGGACAAAGGAAGTCTGTTCCAGAGGGTTAAACCATACAAAGAAATCAATGGGACAGCAAAGTTTTCGGCATCCGATGAGTCAAGCGGTTAAATATTTCAAAAACAAGTTCATCAGACACAGTCCAGCGTGTGTATACGATCACACCGAGTTGGGAGGAATGTTGAGCAACTGATGGAATCTTTCAAAAACATTATTTTATCAGAATCGCAATCCGATATTTACAAGCACGTTCACAAAATCACCGAGTTGATGACTAGCTGTAATTTCCACCTACCAAGAAATTTTCAGCTTCTGTAAACAACCAAAATAATCTGGATGTTGGAATGTTTATCGCCTATGTTTATTTATTGCTTAGATTGAAACCGCTACAACCTCTACGACGTCATGTGTATCATATTACAGTTCTCAGCGTAGCAAGATCAACACGTCCCTTTTTCTTATATCTTCCTTTGGCACCCAGCAACCCACATCTTGTCTATGATTTCCTCTCTTCTTGAAAATCATTTTGGTGACTTGAATTCAAACTTAAACTAAAGTTCAATAGAAAAACAAGATGCCTAGCAGAGACTTTGGTAAGCGCCAAACTCTAATTGCACCATCATCAAATGCATGAATAATGCATGAATGATGAGTTTATGACAAGAAAAGCTTTTGATGTTTTCAGTCACATTGAAGAAATAAATGACAGTCAGTTATTGCACAGACAGCAAAGAAATTCTGAAGAAAAACTTGTCAATTCATTCACACTTCTACAGGACTTTAGTGAGGCACATAAGATATCTGTGAAGGCACTGAAGGCAATGAACAAAGCATCTCGTGAAGATAATGAAAAATCTTGTGTAGGCAATGAAGAACTCTTGAAGGCAATGAAGAATCTCATAAAGGCAATGAAGAACTACTGAAGGCAATGAAGAACTCTTGAAGGCAATGAAGAACTCTTGAAGGCAATGAAGAACTCTTGAAGGCAATGAAGAATCTCATAAAGGCAATGAAGAACTACTGAAGGCAATGAAGAACTCTTTAAGGCAATGAAGAACTCTTGAAGGCAATGAAGAACTACTGAAGGCAATGAAGAACTCTTTAAGGCAATGAAGAACTCTTGAAGGCAATGAAGAACTCTTTAAGGCAATGAAGAAATTCTTGAAGGCAATAAAAGAATTATCTAAGGCACTGCAGAATCCCATGATGGTAATAACTTCACTATGCAAAAGCATGACAACTTCTACAGAAGCATAACCAATTCTCACACACATCAAATATTTTACAAAACCTCAGAAGGCACGACAACAAAACAAAGGCATGCATGCAGATGAGTGTGGGGGGCTGGACAATAATTCCCTCTAATTCCTTTAAATATCATTCGATTAAGATATGTACAACCAATAATATATTATTGCGCTAAACTGACAACATGATCATCATCCTTGCTTCACATAAACAGCCTGGCCTTTGACTGGATCAAGCGCGACAGGTTCGGCTGACGTCGTCAGATCTTGCGTGTCGTCATGGTCGACGTCGGTGTCAAGGTACGTGACGTTGACATACTTGTAGAAGTATGCCATGATGGCAAAGATCACAGTCATGAGACCCATGAGTATGGCGAAAAAGAAGAATTCGACCGCCTGAAAAAGAAAATTGTATTTCTAGAGCAAAAACAAAAGGTTTTGCACAGAACTTTACAAAAGACTTTAAAAAGTGAATATGATCTAGACTTGGGTAATTTTTATGCAGAACTGAATTTTATAAGTTCTATCAAATCCCATAAAATTTAAAGAATATCTAATAACCTAATCGAATATGAACATTTGTAAAGCACTTCTCACAGCAGAGAACTATTCATAAGTGCTCTCAATATAATAATAATATAAATATAAAATATTCATTATTCATACATAATCCGTTGCATTTTGCATATGATTATAGGACATCTTTCTCTTGCCTGACATCTCACCTATTCTCTCAAAGTCAATTGCACTGGGAATGACACTGAAAGGCTCTTGCTGAGACATGCGCTTTAAAAGATCATATGAATTACACAATACAATACAAAAACTATATTCCACTTACCTGACTTGGAATGCGCACTCCGGCTACAATAACATCGATAAGGTTTCCGAAGGCTGTTGTTAGAAGCCAACCGGCCTGAACAACAGACTTCATAGACTCCGGCGCCTAAAACATAACAACTAGTTTGCAAGTCACAAACAAAACAACACTACCACTGCGTGGCAAGTTGCATCCTCAACCTATATAATCCAACGATTGCGAGTTTGAGTCTGAATGGATTCCATGTTAAAACCTTGGACAAATCGTTTGTTCATATTTGCGTGGTGCTTCACAATCAAATATCCTTTGCACTGCATACGAGAAGGAGCAAAACAAACAAAAATTAAAATAAATCAACAAATAACAATAACTACTTGAAGCCTTTTCTTTGTGTCAGTCATTTACATGGCAACTGCAGCCTGGTTTAGAGAGGTGCTGTGCAAACATTCTGCAAATTACACAGAGGAGTGAAATAGAAAACACTAAATGAAAATGAGAAAATGTGAAACACAAACAACACAAAGGAGAAAATGGAAAACAAAAACTTCAAAATAAGATAATGGAAACAAAAATAATGTGAAACTAGAAAGTAAAAACAAAAGACGTGGTCAACAGGATAATTGAGGGACTGTGCAAGTCTCAACCACGTTCTCACCTGTGAATAGGTGAAGGCAAGTCCGGTAATTGCGAAGAGAACTTCACCGATCGTTATGATGATGTACTGCGGCAATTGGAACCAAATCGAAACAGACGCCGGTGGAACCTCTTGCAGTACCATCATCTGGAACTAAGCGCAAAAAAACATCTGAATTTTAATCATAGATCAAACATGTCTACAGCACTAAATAACTAAGAATAGTAATTAACGACAATAATAATTTTAAACAATAATTAGAAATAATTATTAAAACTAGCAACAATAAATAATAATAATAAAAATAATAATAATTAGAAATAATAATTAAGAATAATAACCATAAAAATACTAATAATTAAAAATAATAATGGTAAAGAAAAAAAAATTAAATAAAAATTAAATAATAAAACTAATTAGAATGGATCACAATAAAGAATAATAAGAATTATAGCAGATTTCGTTTAGGTTGCAATCCTGCAATTTGAAGTCGCAATTTATGATGCTCTGAAACTCTCATGATAAGATTGGACGATGAGAGAGACAGATCTACGCAAACCTTTTCGGCTTTAGTTTCGTAATTGTAGATTGCCAGCGTGTAAATCGCTCCGTCATGGCAATCGAATTTCGACAATTGAATTGACGTCGAGTTCAGCTGCATTGTCACAGAGTAGCTAAACAATAAATAGTAGACAATAAACGATATATATATATATTTGTATTGTACTGGACCATTTAAAAGGCGCTTCTTACCGCAAAGGCCTTTCAGACTGTGTTCTGCTGCCCACAGGGACTTAATGGTCCCCTTAGCCCGCTCTTAAGAGCCGTGCCTTCTCTGTGGTTGGTCCAATGACCTTGAATGGACCCCTTGACTATAATACAGCACCTGTTCTCAGTTCACCAACTGTTGAAGACTGATTTTTTCGTTTGGATTGGGCAAGAAGCACCTCCGAGTAGTGATCTTTAAGGGGCGCTATATAAATTCCAATTGATTAATTGATTGATTGATTGTCACCTTCCAGGTGAGACGAGCTCGTAAGTTGTCACATTGAAGTCATGGAGTGGATAGACGTACATCTCTTTCGTATCAAAGTGTTGTAGCGTAACCTTCGATGAATTATTGAGCAAATCCCCAGCAAACAAGAATCTAAAGAGAAGAAACAAAACAACTAAGGGATTCGGCCAAAGCAGAGCTAAACGAAGACATGACAGCATGGAAATTAAGAATGAAATGATCTGCAAATTTCAGTAATAACATCTTGAAGTAGGGCAGACAAAACAAAGAATTTGCAAATTTAAAGAATTAACATCAAGTGCATGTTAGTAAGTTAGTAAAGTACACCAAAAAGTTACGACTTGGAAATAAATCGTGAGAAAAAAAATTGAATGTGTTTCAAATAAAAAAAATTAAATCTTGGAAATTAAATGGTTAAATGGAATAATTAATGGTCAGCAAATTAAAGAAATAAAATATTAGAAATTAAGAATCAGAAACAACAAAAGACAATTTACGAATTGAAGAATTTTTTCAATCTTTGAAAAGAAGCAATTACAGATCTGGAAAATGAAGAAACAGAATCTTAGCGTGAAGCAACAGTAATATTTAGTGGCTTTGCTAACTAAAGAAAGAAATTGGGGATGAATAAGAAGAAACAAACTAAGGGGGCAAACACATGGAAACCTTGGAGGCCTGGATGTCCTCTAACCGTTTGAGATTGAACCCTACCAAGACGCAATATATCTGGTTTGGAATGCGTCAACAACTGGCAAAAATAGACATGAACGCCTTAGCATTAGAGTTTCCTCTGATTACATTCTCACCTTTTGTGCGAGACCTTGGTATTATTTTAGATCAAGAGCTGACTTTCACTCGGCATATAAACCTTCTATGCCGAAGCTGTTACTACCAGTTGCGTCAACTTAAGGTGGTCTCATGCTCTCTGTCTTTTAGTGCTGCCTCTACTCTTGTTCACTCTTTCGTAGTTTCTCGCCTTGACTACTGTAGCACCCTCTATTATGGACTACCGGCTGGCCGGATTGACTGCCTGAAACGAGTCCTCCGCTCTGCGGCGCGACTTGTTGGTCATATCCCAAAATATGGCCATGTCTCATCTTATATGCGGGATATCTTACACTGGCTCCCTTCTAAACAGCGGATTGCATACAGGGTCTGTGCCTTGGTTAGGCGGTGCATTGAAGGACTAGCTCCACCATATCTTCGAGAACTCTGCTGTTCCACCTTAGGAGTTCTGCGTCGATCCACCCTTCGATCGGCGAACCAAATTGAGCTTCTGGTTCCCCGCGCGCGGACTGCTATGCGACAGCGTCGTTCATTCTCAGTTGCTGGTCCTACCACCTGGAATGGTCTTCCTGTTGCATTGCGCTTAATTCCCAGAGGTCACTCCGCACTGTTCCTTAAGAACCTAAAGACTGTTTTATTTAGCCGTGGTTGGGCCGGAAGCGCTTCTGAGTAGCCTACCTTGAAGAGGCGCTATATAAATTTCCTAAATAAATAAATAAATAAACATGTATTTATTCATATGTATGAAGAATTGAAAATATTTTTACACAATAATTTTAGCACTGCAGCATCACCACATTCACCATTCACTAAATAATAGCATTGAAGAGAAGAAAGACTAACCCCACGAGAGATCCACCGGTGTCTCGTCGCTGGATCGGATGCTCAAACTGCAAAAATATCACCAACGGTAAATCAGTAACCACGCCAGAAGGTAAGGTAAAATAAGGTAATGCAAGACATGGCAATGCAAGAAAACATAATGTAGTCAAAGGTAATGTAAGGCATGGTAAAATAAGGTAATGTAAGACATGGTAATGCAAGAAACATAATGTAGTCAAAGGTTATGTAAGGCATGGTAAAATAAGGTAATGTAAGGCAAGGTAATGTAAAGCAAAAAAATAATGTAGGGTAATGCAATGTAATGTAAGGAGTGGTTAATTACGGTAACGTAAGACAAGATAATGCAAAACAAATCAACCCTAAAGTAATGTAAGGCATGGTAATGTATACTGCCGTGAAAAGCCAAAACACAGTAACTCCCTTACTATAAGAGTCATAGTTACTGCGTTTTGGCTTTTCACGGCAGTATAGTAAAGCATGGTGAAACAGAGTAATGCAAGGTAATGTAATCAGGTTGAGTTGCTCTGTCAGGAAGAGGTTTTAGTGTGAGGACCTTTCATCAGCAAGACAATAGGCAACAACAATGCGCAACAATTGTACAACAATGCATGCAACACATTCCAAATGTGCGAGCATTTCAGCAAATGCATTACACAGAAGCAAAGACAGCAATGTGGAGAGTAACTCTCCAAATTGCCAATGCTCCAAAGCACTTAAAATGATTTTCCAATGTGCCAAAGGTATTCCCAATGAGTCAAAAGTATCTATCCAGACTGCTAGACGTATCTCCCCAAAGTGCCACAACCTAATCATTTCTTATTTCATATCTTCTGAAGTCCACCATGCTCAAAGGCCTATGCATAGTATGCACTGCCCGGTGTGCCCACAATGACACCTACCAACTTTGACTCCATGACACCACCGTGTACAGCAGTCACGACATGATACGCCTTCTCCGACGTCAGCGCGACGTCTTTAGACATGGCGTTCGAGAGCGGGCAATTGGCCGGCACGAGAAGCAGACTGTGGTTCGTGCTGTCAATGACGAACTTCTCCGATTGCTAGAAAAACATCATCGATGTCAACTTAAATTGAGACAAAACTTTAAAACGGACATAGATGGCAACAATTTAGATAAAATATTTAAGAGCTGTAATTCTAAGTTGTGAGGCTGGAATCTGATTGGTAAGAACCCTCGGTATGTGTGGGACAGCAAGACGTTTACCTCAGTAGGGACCTCAAGCATAGTATGATAACAATTTGCAGTATGATCACAAGTAATTACAGGAGTTGAATTTAACTTATTTCAGCAGATTTCACAGGGCAAAGGTCATGAAGGTCATGAACTATTGAACTCTGGAATGCTGACTTACAGCAGTCGAACTCAAAGAAGCGTTGTTCCACGGACTGCTGACGTCAACCGAACACGGTGACAGGTTGACAAAGTCTAGACTCGACTGACCAGCAGACGGCTTCGGAAACCAGAGAGAATTCTAAAAAACATCAAAGACAAAAACGAATAAACATAAAAGCATGGATTGAGTGAATAGAAAGGACTTCCTTTAAAGCTAAGTCTAAACTCAAGAATCGATCTTAATTCTTCCCCACCAAACTCAAAACTGTTCTTTTTGGGGCATTTTGGAGTTGGGAGCACCTCTGAGTAGTTTTCGTGAACCATTACACATGAGATATTCTACAGATCATGGTGAGTTGCCACTCCTCCAAAACTTCGAGTCAAACTAACTTTATAACCTTTATCAGCATTAACAAATATATATGTACACAAAACGGACTAAATACCTATACAATTCTGATTGGCTATACTATAAAGTTCTATTTATACTGTCCAATCAGGACACAGTCCATTCTGCAAAAGTTCAAGATAATCTACATAAGCATCAAATGACAACCTGGTGCTATATAAATCTCTCTGAATGAATGACTGAACTCACGTCGATTTTCAATTGAAGTAGACCCGCGACGACAAAGGCAAGAGCGGCAAAGAGCATACCAGCAACCATTCGTTGCAGAGGTCTAAATAACAATAACAACAATAATAACCGAGCTAATCAACATGCATCCAGTTACAAAATAATGCCAATACATTTTACAAAAACGTTGCTGAAATCTAATTTATATTGTCATGGTTAGTTGGGAGCTCCACTGAGTAGGTTTCCTGAAGAGGCACTAATAGCGATATAGAAATTTTTGAAATGAACAAATGAATGAATGAAATATCAACAACTAAAAAAAGGACCCAAATATGTTATTTCAAGAATAGCATACTGCATTAGAAATGAGAAAAAGTGAGCACCTGTCAATTTAAATTGATGATTAATGAAATCTCATCCGGTGCCATTCAACAAATGATTTCGTAACAATTGTGACAATGACATAGCAGACAATGGGTATCAATAGCAGACAATGGGTGTCACCTGTTTGGTATCCGACACTTGTCAAGCAGCGGATACACGACGACTTCGAAGATCGGAATGAACAAAAGAATGAGGATCGAATTGATCGCCTACAAGTAACAAAAGAGATCAGAACTCATTGTTCAAAACAATTTAACAATAGAACAATTTAACAATAGAACAATGTGCATTGTAATTCCATGAAGAAGCAGATGGCTTTAACAAATTGAACAGCCAGCAAAAGTCTGAATAAGTCTTAAACTAGTCTTAACCTTAAAGGAGAATGTGTGAATGTATGCAATATGCATGTGGATGTATGTGGTATGTGTGTATGTTTGTCCAATGCACGCTCTCAGTTTTGCAGCTATTTACCTGAAGCCTTGCACCTACACAGAGGGAGGGTATGAAGGGCAGGGTGCGGGTAAAACACCGAAATTTCACTATTCCAATACCCCTGCCACAGTTACCTTGCAGCCTCTATTGTTATTACAATTAGCAACTTCTATTGTTATTATAATTAGTAACTTTTATTGTTATTATAATTAGTAACTTCTATTGTTAGTATAATTAGTAACTTCTATTGCTATTATAATTAATAACTTCTATTGTGCCATTGTCCAATGCACAAGACATCAACCAATGGTGCTCCAAAATGAAGCATTAATTAGGCCCATACTCAGATGGTCAGCCCGTAAGACAACAACTTGTGAATCAACAAAGAAAGTTATAACAATGCTCTGGTATAAACAAACGAGAAGTCTCACCTGTATCTGGTCAGCAGGCAGGTACCAACTACCTCCCTTTGAAAAAAAATCAAAGTCATTTTTTACGAACCGTAACAGATTATTCAGCTGAAAGGCATTTGAACACTTTGCAGAAATCTAAGGTCTAATCTGAATCAAATAAACAAATACCAAAGTCGTGCAAGATGTCCATTTAGAAATATTTAGGCATTACGTGTGCGAAAAGATAAGTATTAATATACCATAAGATTGAATCAGCATTGGTTGATTTTCGCCATCAGGATGTTGTGTGTGTCCCTCATGGTGGCACAACCTAACAGAAGTTTCCAACGCAGGAACAATTCAACCCAGGAACACTACCTTTCGCCAGTGCTTCAAACCCATTCCTTTTCAGAGTTTTGGCTGGAAGGGCCAATGACGTCCGGAAAGGGTGCAAAAAAATTCTCTGAATAAAAAATAAATGCTGGCATACGAATTCGTACATCATTATTTCTGCATTTATGATGCCATGGACCAAGCATTGGTCGAATGGTGCTGAGCAGCAGTGAGCAACGGAAGTGCTCGCTGCTCGTGGTCCCCACACAGCAACCGTCTCACGGAAGGTTCGCATTATCGGGCGAGCACTCTGACCAAAACCATGTTTCACCTGCAAACAGCTTCAATCTTTTTTCCATTGGCAATCACTTGTAAAGAGTTGAGACACATAAATTTGTAATTGAGTTATGATGTTAGATTGCAGTGATGTTAGATTGCAGTTCTGTTAGAAGATCAAAATAAAGCAAATAATTATTGTAAAATTCAATTAAAGTCTAAGACATTTATGAGTTACTAACCAGTTCTCGGTCCAACTGAACAGACTGAAGTGTCCATCGTGAACCCTGTGCAAGAAAACATTGAAACAGGAAATGTCACAGTAAACAGTCAAGCTACGATTCCACTCCATGAATATATTAATTCATTCATTCATTATTAAACTACATGGTAATTGAACTTTTCTGTTCAATGAACTGTCAGTTCCATTTCACCAGTTGCACTGACTTACCAGCTCATGTTCACAAGTTCTCTCCTGCCACGACTGTCTTTCGTCCTACACCAAAAACACTTCTACCCATACTGTGGCTCTTCAGATATGTCTCACCAGCTTCAACATGCACTTCTACACTTTCTAACAAGGTCTTTATCAGTCATATTCATCATGCCGGAGCACATGCGATTAAATCTAAGTCAAATATGACAATAGATTTCTGATCACAGCCATCTCAGCCAATCAACCCCCCGCGGGGGACGAGGGGGTTCATAGTTGACCTCTGACCCACCTGTTGGTCGAAAAGTGCCCAGAAGACAGGCAGCGGAATGAAGAGAACGAACGTTCGAAGGACACAACGGACATCGTGAAGAAACGACGGCTGCAATAAGAAATATAGAAACCAATGCAAGGCTTAAGTCAGCTCACGTCAAACAGTATTCAGTTGTGGGGGTTGCGGTGGTGTAGAGGTATTTCGTTGCCTAGGAGCTGGAGGGTTCAAGGTTCAAATCCACCTAAACCGCCAGTGCTATGTATGCTGAATTGTCACAGCAATCACACATTTGCACGATTTTTGTTTAGCACATCTTATGTGATTTTCTGACAACCAAATAACAAGTATAATTATAGGTCTGTCGGATAAAGATTCTAAAGGCTTAAGGCTTAGGCTTTCATCTGTGAAAATTCGAATTATTATCCGCTTATCCGCTAGGCCCTACCACTGAATAAGAAATTTAACCAGTTGGCTTTCAAAATGAACGAGTGAAAAGAAGAATAAATCAAACAAGTCGTGGGTCTAGTGCTCAGCAGATTCTGTTTGTTCAGAACAGCTCAAATAGTTTAAAATCAATGATTAAAGTGCTTTGTGATTGTCCGACTTGATTGATGGAAACGCACCGTACAGTAGGATAAGCAATCTATGCTAAAAGGCCAATTTATATTCCCATAAATTATAATGAATGTGTCCTCTGAATAACAAGCAATGAGCTATAACGACATAATTATACAAAACAACATTAACATTATAATTGTATAAAACAACATTGCATTCATGTAATGTTATTTTAGGCAAGAATGACTGAAAGGCAGTGAAAGCTTTGAGAGAATCTATTCCCTGCAAATACCTTCCTGATTTCAGTTGGCGCCATAAAATTTTCCATAAAACTGCCGCGGAACCCCTAGCCGATGTCACTAGGTTCCACGGACCCAGTTGAAAATCACTGCCTTAGAACAAGCTTAGAGACTGCCCCCTCTACTACTATATAGCACTCTATATTTACTAAAAGGCACTCCTATCCCATCCTCCCAATAAGTTTGGGCAATCAAACAATAGTGATAGCCACAACACTATTGAATGTACTATAATCACAGCAGTAAATAGTTTAACCACCATCCAAAAACTAGTGCAAAGCATTAATTAATTAGTTGATCAATTAGCACCAATTAGTGCCAGTTAATGCTAATTAGTGCCTTCTAAGTAAATTTCCTATGCACAGCAGATTGTGTTGTTACAACATCTGTAACAGACCTACTACAATAATAATTCATGTCTAATAAAAATTTGGGGGTCGCTGGAGTCGAGAGCGCCTCTGAGTAGTTTTTTCTTGAAGGGGCGCTCTATATATATTTTTGACTAAATGAATTTTCGAATGAATAATGATCATGGTGGTTGTTATCTTTCTCTTCATTGCAATCATCAATTCGTCATCATCATCATCATCACGTAAAAGAAGTAGCTTCTTACCTCGTAAATATCATCAGCATAATCAAGCCAGTGCTCCTTCTTTTCTGCGGACTTACATCGGTTATTTAGAGCTCTCTACAGTAAACATCGTGACAAATAACATCATCATTAGCGTTTTCATCATGAGAATTTATATAGCACCTATTCAGAAGTGAAGGTGATTGCCAAGCGACAACGATTAATGCCCGGTGATCTGATAGTGGTGCATACTAATTACATAATTGTTATTACTACTACTATAATTTTCACTATTATTACTATTATTACAAGTGCATACTAATTATATAGATTAATTGTTATCATTATTATTATAATTGTTATCATTATTATTACTATTATTACAAGTGCATACTAATTATATAGATTAATTGTTATCATTATTATTATAATTTTCATCATTATTACTATTATTACAAGTTCTGCATTTTGCATCAAGACTACAGATTCCTAAAGGTTTGAACGACAATGCTCTTTATTAAATCGAAATTAAAACACAATTTATCATTATAAGAGTAAAAACTTAAAATACATAATACCTTTACTCCACTTCATTACACACAAAAAGAATCTAAATGTCAACAAAACAAACCATAAGCCCAGAAACTGTTGGTATCATGGCAGGGCCAATGAGAGAAATTGAGAAATGCTGGGGGCCACATGCAGGGCAGTCACGGGCCCCTAAGCAATCTTAAGGCTGTGTGAGAAAAAATGTAAAAGTACAAGCAAGAGATTTTTGTAAAAGGCATAAAGTAAAAAAAAGCCTTTTTTAGAGGCATAAATTCTAAACTTTGCATATACAGCTACCTTGTTCTGGCCCTAAAAGTCATGGGCCGCTGGGTATTTACCCCATGCCCCTCAATCTCGGAGAGCGTGTATTAATTATTACATAAATAGTGGACGTGAACAAACCCCTATGCAGCAGAAGAAATTCTTGACGACACTGCCGGTCGGAGGATAGATCCGATACCAGTTCCGACCGAACCAAAACAATCCTAAAAGAGAAGAAAAACAACTCCAGCATAGGTTTACATCTCTTAATAAAATTATAAGGATGAGAAGGGTAAAATACCATATATAGATAAAATACCATTTAGCACCTATTCAGAGGTGAAGGTGATTTCCAAGTAACAACGATAAATGCCCGGTGATCTGGTAGTGGTGCATACTAATTACATAATTGTTATTACTATTATTATAATTATATATTTTATGATACAACTTGCCAAAGTACAATAGAGTGTAACACAATGACAAACCTAAAGCCATCATCATGAGAATGGCAGGAATTCCAAACGCTAATGGATAGCAACTGCTTCCAAAACACTGCGCGTTCTCTGCAGAAAAAACAAAACAAATGATTAATGAAGGTCAACAAGTAGGCCTACAAGCAATGATAGCAAAAGATTTATTGACTAAATGACAGACTAATAATACACTGAATGTCGTGAATGACTGACTGAATTAGACCAAATGGCTTAATGAATAACTGAATGAATGACATGCATGCTAAAAAACAAAACAGAGTGAATGACACACTGAATGACATTCTGAATGACGAATCAAACGACTTACTATCTGAACGATTTACTGAATGAATGGCAGTCTACAAGACTGACTAGTTGCATTACTGACATATAAAATAACAGTTAGTGACTGAATGGCCTATTTAATAACTGACAAGGTAGAATAATGTCATCAGCCAATATCACAAGACATTGACAGTAACAGAATGTACCGGTACATGTTTCCTAACATTACATTACCTTACATCATGTTACTTTACATTTAATTGTCTTTTTCCTTATGGTGAACTTACCTCTGATCAGCGGAGTAATAACCATCGACAAGAAGCTTCCCAGATTTATGGTGAAGTAGAAAATGGAGAAAAACTGACTTCGCTCTTTCTCCTAAAAACAGCAGAATGCATTCAGCCATTGTCAGCCAATGTATGTGAAAGATCTCATGCACTCTCATCGTCACTTAAGACTTAAGTCATAACATCACAGTAGATTGATGTTAATTAAGATAACTGCATAACTGTACACTGTAACCGATTGCGGTCTGTCAACCGGATTACTGAGTAAACAAAAATGATTAATCAATATTATTAAATGTCTAATGTCTTTAAAAATAGCATAGACTTTCTAAGGGTATAATTATACAAAGATTCTCTGCAGACCCACCTGATCCGATGAGAACTGGTCGCCTCCGAACGCACTCACACACGGCTTGATTCCTCCCGTACCAATGCCAATCATCAGTAGACCGAACATTGGACCAACCCTAAAGCAATCAGTTAAATATCTTGACTAAACAACTTGCTGGTTACAAGGGTGCCTAGACTCTCCTAGTTAACTATTCACTGTTTGGCTAACCCATGAAAGTCCACGTTTAAATGACATTTGGTATCGTGTGCTCATCGTATTTCTCCTTAGAACTGTTCACTCTACAATTCTATCTTGCAGTCTTCCTTACAAATTTCTTTCTCTTCTCAAACCCTGCTGCTTCTTCTCTCGTGACCTTGCTCACTGGGAGTGCTTCTGAACGGTTCACCCTACTAAGGCGCTATATAAACGCTTAAATACAATACGATACAATTTCAGTTGATAAGACTGAATCTGATTTATTTTGCCTTTTTACAGCTATAAATTTCAATAAAAAATAACCCATGTTCACTAACTTTAGCCGTTATATACACTCTGATAGTGCCAGTCCCAAGCCTGGATAAATAAGGAGGGTGACATTAACGATCACACAGAAATCACACAGCATTGTTAAACCGAATCTACCACGCACTACCGACTCAGTTCACTCACCAAAATGGTGGAGGAAAAGCGGTAAAAGTCATGATGACGTTGCCGCAGGCGTAGACGATCGACAGATAAAGAATCGTTCTACAATCGAATAAAAAAAGTCTCGTTAATCCACTGCGGTATCATTGCCATCATGCATTTATTTAGCACCTCTGTCCACCGTAATTACAAAGCCTGAGCAATTGAGAGTATACACAACTTGCTCAAGGTCCTTACACAGTAATAATTTCTATTGTTATTGTGCACTTATTGTACACCAAAATGCAATTGTTCAATTAAAGAATACTCTCATCTCATTTACTAAGTGCCGCTTCCTAATATCGAAGTATCGAGTGATGGCGGTTAGCAATGGTGAACGTAGGATGTTGCTCAAAGTCCCTAACCAGAAACCGCTTCAAGGAAAAAGGGAAAGACTTGAACCTGTACTATCTGCTTTATACGGTGAACACGGATCTATGGTTTTATGTGGCGGGTTGATCCAGGTAACAGGAACTGTGAAAGCAAAGCTATGGTACAATAGTGCAACATACATACAACACAAAGTACATACATAATATGTAGTATGTACAATATATATACATAAATTACATATAATATATCTATGTAATTATATATTGCATATCGATAGCATTAATATAGCATCATTTTTCCTAGTAATATTGTGCTACTTTTCAATAGATTGATTATATACATCATTACTGTAAAGTGTGGCGGTTTGTCCAACATGCTTCTAAGTCTACATTGGAAATGACATAACCACGATGATAATGAGATTCCTTATGAGTTTAATCTTCACATAAAATTATGTAATATCCATAACACTATTCCCATTATTTCCTCTTTCTATGGTTAACGGCCTCACACTGAAATATCCAATAAACATTCTTTAATAACCACGTCGTTAAAGATAACGTCGTTGTACCATCATCACTTGCCTGTATTTATTAAGATATCCATCAGCGAGAATTGCACCAAAGATAGGCATGAAGTAGCAGAGCATAATGAAACTGTGGTAGATGGCGGTGGCCATGTTTTTGTCGAACTGCAGCCAGTTGGTCAGGTATAGCACCAAAATGGCTGAAAAAAGAACCATGAAAAGCTGTATGTATGAAGTTCAAATGCCTTCTTTTCCTTTACGAAATGCCTCAAAACTCGCTGTGTTTTATTGGTTTTCAAGAATCTAGATAATTCACAGAGCTCTCCTGCTTGGCAATGACTAACTGTACACAAGATTTCCATTTCTGCTCTCATTTCTCTGTGGCTCTGAGCACATCCCAAAAAACATTAACAATAATAACAAATTTTGCAATAATAATAAGTCAAAGAAAGAATGGAAATTTATGAAAAATGACATACCATCAAAACTATGAAAACAGCATTTGAAGTACATCTTTTGGGAATAAGTTGCTACGTTTCATATTTCTTGAGCTTCTTGGTTTTTTTAAACCTCATTTCTGTAACTAACATCTCATAATATATCGAAGTTTTTTAATTTACACAACATAATCTTTGATTGGAGTTAAGTCCTTGTAAGTTGGATTGAACAAGTTAGATATTAATTTTTGCCTCTAAGACGGTTACTATGTAGGATCGTGAGCAAGTCCTTAACTCGCAACTTCTCATTGCCATAGATGATGCTTGAACATTTTACAGTGGCACTTAATAACAACAATAATTTAATACTAAATTTAATACTAGTTGGTCAGAATAATGACCTCGCATTCCATAGTAGGAGAATCGTTCGCAGAATTCGTTGCCAACGATGAAAAACACGGACTTTGGATACGGCTTCTTTGCGCCGTTTGGACTCTGCAATAAAACAGCAGAAAAAAAACATAGTTCAACCATAGACCGTGCAAACTTATGAGCAAGTCTCAAGGGACGACATACAGCTGCCTAACAATAAAGATTTCACAGCATTTACATTTTACTTCAAATAATTGGTTTGATGATTCATTGATTTTAGTCATTCGTAACATATGTCACTTACATAAATCACATAATGTCACCATCTAAGTAACATATGTCAATTACATAGATCACATTTGTCACCATCTAAGTAACATATGTCACTTACATAGATCACATATGTCACTTACATAGATCACATATGTCACCCTCTAAGTAACATATGTCACTTACATAGATCACATATGTCACCATCTAAGTAACATATGTCACTTACATAGATCACATATATGTCACCATCTAACAAACAAAAAAGGTTCAACCCAATTTTTTACACTTTGAGTGTCCTATGCCGTTTTAAAATGAAAAGTCTCTCCTTTCATGTGACACAAACTTTACACAAGATTCTATCATGTCGCTGGCCAAGATATGAGTACAAATACAGTTCATACGGCCGAACTGTAATTGTGATTAAACTGCATCAGAAGTCTTGTAAATAATTTTGAAATGCAATGGTTGTTGGCATGCATCAAGCACTCTGATTAGCTTAGATGTTAAGGAGGAGAAAAAGACTATAAGAGACTAGAAGAAACTCTAGGCTTTCTACTCATACCATGCTTGCTATTGATGCTGGTCTTTCACCAAGCATGCTCATTAATGGCAGCGAAATTGCAAACTTCAGGAAAACTCATTGAAACTTTAGAACAATTAATGACAGCGTACTACAACATCATCTAAAACACTGTTTAAAATTTAGATTTTAAAAAAAATTCACGAGTCTAAAACCTATTTATGTATCACTTTTAAAAAATGAGTTTAATGTTGGTCATCTTTCTGCAACATAAGCCTTATTTTGGTAAGATGGATGACATAACGGTTAAGGAAGATAACATAAATATATTTTATCATTCACTCGCTCATTTATTTATTTAATTCAAAAATCACTCAGTAGCACGCACCACTTAGAGAGCTGAAAGACAGCTGTCCGGGAGCAATACATTTATAAGCTTTCATCAAATCATTCATTTATTCCTCCATTCAGAAAGTACCTCATAAAACACCACCAGGTCGAATATAGCAGAGGCCCTACCAGGTGGTATTACTCATTCATCCATTCATCCGTTCATTTATCCAATCAGTCATTTATGAATAGAATCGCTCATAACACGCAATACTTAGACACATAAAATGACACACAAAAAAATCGATGGCAATAAAATATCGCAGTAACTGGGTCACAGCACACAGTTAAACTGTTGTGAATACTTTTGATCGACACAAAATCTTCAAAAAAGCAAGATGTGAATTCAGACAATCAGCGCAAATGGATCGCTGCGAATTAATGCAACAAAACTTCAGGAGTCGAGTCGGGAAGACCGGCCGAAACAGCGACCTTGAGCGAACAAATTGGTCGACCAAAGTACTGATGAGATTACCTTGCGCCAACCGTAGTCACCTTGGTCATGGCGCAATCGCATGATATGACGTTTGTTAGCATGTCGTAGCTGGGTCAGGAGAAAACAGTCCTTACAGTTGGATGGGCAAGAAATCGTTTATTTACGCATGCATTTTTATGTGTGTAGGCCTAATGCATTTTTGTATATACAATGCATTTTTTAAAGCATTATAATGCATTTTTGTATGTATCATAATGCATTTTTTGTATATAATGCATTTCTGTATGTATTATAATGCATTTTTGTATGTACATGTATGTAGTGCATTTTTGTATGTATGTAATGCATTTTTTTATGTATGTAATGCATTTTTTATGTACGTAGCACATTTTTTATGTATGTATATGACATTGTACATGTAATTAATCACCAACACTCGATATAAAAATATCATGATTAAAAAATTATCAGCCCTTAGAACTTCATGCTTGAAACTACTACAGCAAATTTTTAGCAAATATGTGATTTCTAAAGCACATAAATGTGTGACGCGATATATATTTAATATGGAACACAAACAAACTGTTTTAGAGACAAGACAGGACCAAACAGGAGACTGAACAAGACAGGAGACACAACAAGACAGGAGACAGGACAAGACAGGATACAGGACAAGACAAAAATTTCTGCAAACCTTGAACTGGCCATTTGTTATCAGCTGAGTATCTGAAACAAATAAAACTCCTAAATTAATATATTTGATATGCACACACAACACACAAACAACACAAACGCACATGTATGTGTTTGTGTTTGTGCGTGCATGCATGTTTGACCATCGTCATCACCATCCTCTCGGTCAGTGCGCCTATCCCTGGGGTGCTAACATTTTCACAACGCATTATCTCTATCAAATAAGTATACACACATTTTAATGTAAATCAGTAAGCAGCCTATTTGCATCTGACAAGCATGCATGAATTACATCGCATAAAACAATTACAAATACATCTAAATAAAACTAAGCTAGGACAGATAACAGCATATGTTGAAATCACACATGTATGCACAAATAAATAAAACTAAAAATGCATCTGCTGGCAAACTGATTTAAAACAATTTTTTTTAAATTTCATGTAACAAGACAAAACTATTTTAAAACAACATCATGAAAGCAAGGGGAGATTTTCCGTGTTTAACACACGCGAGGTCACACAGAAATGCGAAACAAAATGAAGGCACGATTATTCAATCGCCATGGTGATGAGGTGATGAAACCCAAATACATCAATGAGAAATGAATTTCAGGCCAACAGTTTGGGATCCTTTCCAGGTTATCTGATGCCAAAAACTATGAAGAATAGATCTTAATTAAGAATAGATTTCATAAAGAATAGATTTTAATTAAGAATAGATTTTACTGAAGAACAGATAAATTTTACTAATTGAAGAATAGTTTTCACCGAATAGTAGATTTTACTGAAGAACAGACTTAACTGTTCAAATATATTTCCTTAAGCATAGATTGCTTACTAAAGAATAGATTTTAAGATTTGAGCATGTAAACGTGGCCCTATACCATGGAATGGACTCCCTACTACTCTTCGTTAAATGCCAGGTATTGGTCTCTCTGCTCATTTCTCACTGCTCTTAACAAGTTGACTGCTTATTTGCTGTGTTAAATGACTCAATGGGGGACGTGTATACACGTCCCTCGCGTCCAACGTGTTAAGACTGTCCTATTCGACCGGGGTTGGGCTGGGAGCGCTCCTGAGTGAGCAACCTTGAAGGGGCACCATACTACATAGCTCTGTAATAAATAAATCAATAAATCAATCAACAAATAAATAAATAAATACAACACCCAAAGCATGTAAAAATTCTTGCCTTCTTTAGGACCAGATGGCTTTGGGACGGAGAGATCGCCAGGATTCATGTCGGCGGTTGGCGGAGAGGGCTTAGTGGGTGGCGTGTCTTCTGTCGGTGCAGTCGTCTTCTCTTCCGACATTCCTTAAGACTCCGGCGCCTGCATGCTTCAGAACGAAAAGATTTAAGTGATTACACAGAAAAGATACCAAACAGGATGCAATCCTATAACATTCTAATGATTTTTATAGCACTGTCATCATGCTGATCTTTTCTGAAATTCCCATGTAGGCAAGTTTCAATCTGTCGGGTAATCCCAAGAGAACATGAAATGGAATTCTCCAAACTTATTTACAAGTAAAGTTTGCAACATCGATATCTTTAAAAACGTTATGCATCAACTCAAAAGTCCTCGTTCATAGCTCAATTCTGCGAATATTCTTCCTGATCTCACATCGAGCAGCGCACAATTTTATAGTCGATATCGCCCTATGCCCGACACAACAACGAAATAAGTACATGCACTATTTTAAAAATCCGCTGTATCATGCACAGCATGAAACTAGCTGAGAAATCGTAAATGAACAGCTCATCCTGGCATGGATTTGAACCCTCACTCTGTGCTCACAGACGATATCGCTGTATCATGCACATCTAGTACACTATAGCTACTCGTATCCGAGTTGTTATCGCAACAATCGTAGTTGTAATTGTGTAATTATTCACGCTTGCTTGTCTGTCACATGCGAATGAAGTCTGGCTACTAACTTTATGGTCCGTCCAACGTCGACACTCTTTTTATTGAGTACGATATCCAAACTCACAAACACCTGTTAATACCATATGCTCTGTGTAAAAACAAATTAGACGCTAAAAATATACAATTTACCTACCAAACATATAAAAAGTGAGAATGTAATATAGTCTTATGTCAGTAAATAATTAGTTAGGCTCAATTTTGTATCAAAATAATTGTTATAAACTTTGTCAACAAAACAAATAACATATCTGAGGCGATTTAGGATTGATCGCAATGACGTCATTGTTTTCGCGTGTAGCGCCATCTAAGAAAAAACATAAAATTTAATATTCAGTTAGGCTACCCGAACGAAACGTAAATGTAGCCTATACACTTATTAAATTAATTAACCTATCAGATTGTATTATAGGCTATGCCGCCCTGGCATTTCATTTGCATTTCGACATGAGTTTATTGTGCTCGCAATTGATTAGCCGATGATTTATAGAGAGTAGGAAGAACCATGCACAGCATAAAATTTAATATTAGGCCTAAACTATGAAATATTATTAATATAGGCCTAATGTTATTTATAGGCTAGTGTGGGATCACGTCGGTCCTCTTACTCCTCTAAGGATAGAGTAGCCTACGGTATTTAAAAAGACCTAGGCCTAATGTCGACATTTTCATCAGCATGTGCATGAATAAAATGCTAAAAGTGTTAAGAAATAAGTGCCTGGACGCCACTTAGGCCTACCTTTCCAAAAGAAATGCCAGGACGCCCCTTACATTTTCTGGTGTGCTGGCCAAATAAGTGGCAGGACGGCATATAGATTTGAAATTAAGGGTCAGGACGCCGTCCATGACCGTCCTGCCACACTTAATTTAAGCCCTGCGTGAAGAGTAAAAAATGATAGCTTAATTTTTACTCAAGTAGCCTAGGCCCCTCGATCGGCCTATTTAAATCATATCAATGATATCCTTAGGCTATAGACCCTATTTGCTACATTGCAATAGGTTACGTCTACGTAGGTCTATAGGCTAATTCACTCCTGAAATGGACAGTAGGCCTGCGGTAGGCCTATCATGAAATGTAGCGATTAATCAATAATATTCTATCGTTAAAATCGGCAGCTTTAAGATTTATCTTTGTCTTGATAGTTAAATCGTAGACTAATCTTGAATTCTCGAAATCGCCACTTCAAAGCTCGACTCAAGACAACAGTTTATTCAAGAGTGACACGTTGATTTCATAGAACGAGGCTCTTCAGAGTTAATTAATTCAGACCACGACAATGCCATGCAGAATTAAGGATCTCAAAAATGATTAGTTTACTTTCTGCATGACTCGATCGATTGTTAACCCTACTGTAACAGTAGTCCTTGTGTTGACCATAATTCCTGTCCATTATTGCTGAATATAAAAATACGTGATTGATAGGTAACCCTGTGTCTGTCTTCTGTCATGTTCACCAGTCTAACAATGTATAGGCCTACCCATTTACGTGTTCACCTATCAATCTTAGCGCTCTGGCACGTGTGACTGCCTATATCCATGTCTGTCTGCCTGTCTATGTATCTGTCTGTCTGTCTGTTTGTATCCCTGTCTGTATGCATATATCCCTGTCTGTCTGTCTGTCTGCCTATCTCCTGTGTGTCTGTCTGCCTGTCTGTCTGCTTATCTCCCTGTCTGTCTTTCTGTCTATCTGTCTGCCTATCTCCCTGTGTCTCTATCCGTCTGCCTATATCCATATCTGTCTGTCTGCCTATCTCCCTGCCTGCCTGTCTGTCTCCCTATTTCTCTGTCTGCATGTCTATCTGTCTCTGTCTTTCTGTCTGCCTGTCTATTTCCCTGTCTGTCTGTCTATCTGCATATCTCTCTGTCTGCCTGTCTTTCTGTCAGTCTTCCCGTTTACCCTCCTAATTTGACCCATTGGCTGTACTACCGGCACCAACCCACCCCCCACTAATCTTGAATTCTCGAAATCGCCACTTCAAAGCTCGACTCAAGACAACAGTTTATTCAAGAGTGACACGTTGATTTCATAGAACGAGGCTCTTCAGAGTTAATTAATTCAGACCACGACAATGCCATGCAGAATTAAGGATCTCAAAAATGATTAGTTTACTTTCTGCATGACTCGATCGATTGTTAACCCTACTGTAACAGTAGTCCTTGTGTTGACCATAATTCCTGTCCATTATTGCTGAATATAAAAATACGTGATTGATAGGTAACCCTGTGTCTGTCTTCTGTCATGTTCACCAGTCTAACAATGTATAGGCCTACCCATTTACGTGTTCACCTATCAATCTTAGCGCTCTGGCACGTGTGACTGCCTATATCCATGTCTGTCTGCCTGTCTATGTATCTGTCTGTCTGTCTGTTTGTATCCCTGTCTGTATGCATATATCCCTGTCTGTCTGTCTGTCTGCCTATCTCCTGTGTGTCTGTCTGCCTGTCTGTCTGCTTATCTCCCTGTCTGTCTTTCTGTCTATCTGTCTGCCTATCTCCCTGTGTCTCTATCCGTCTGCCTATATCCATATCTGTCTGTCTGCCTATCTCCCTGCCTGCCTGTCTGTCTCCCTATTTCTCTGTCTGCATGTCTATCTGTCTCTGTCTTTCTGTCTGCCTGTCTATTTCCCTGTCTGTCTGTCTATCTGCATATCTCTCTGTCTGCCTGTCTTTCTGTCAGTCTTCCCGTTTACCCTCCTAATTTGACCCATTGGCTGTACTACCGGCACCAACCCACCCCACCCCCCCACCCCCCCCACCCACCCACCCCCCACCCACCCCCACCCCCCCCACCCCCCCACCCCGCAGACGGACGGTGCCATCTACATAGGTGCCAGGTGGTTGGTCGACATCCACACACTGCAGCCTGTTGTTGCCTCGACGACCTCAGGGACACATAAACATGTCTGCAGTCACGACTCCCCATCAACATCACCAATCCTCGCCGATACATGTATTATACGACCAGCATGAACATCAGTCTCTCGAGGGCCATTATTAAACTGGCGCTACATAATATTCCGGAACCACAGGGCAACTGATTGGCGATGGAGTCGAGGAGCTTTATGGTTGTTCCAGTGCCTCACAATATTACGAACCGGTTCCGACCGTATTATTTTCGTAACGGTTCCATGATTGATCGGAAGCATGGGTTGACTCAACAATCGAATAGACTCGACTCTACGACTATAATCATCATCATCGACGTTGTCGTCGTCGTCATCATCATCATCGTCGTCGTCATCGTCATCATCATCGTCGATGTCGTCGTCGTTGTCGTCGTCGTCGTCTTCATCATCATCGTTATCATCATCATCATCACCATCATCATCATTATCATCATCGTCATCGTCGTTGTTGTCGTCGTCGTTGTTATCATCATCATCATCGTCATCGTCGTCGTCTTTGTTATTATCGTCATTAACATCATCATCATCGTCGTCGTCGTCGTCGTCATCATCATCATTAACACCGTTGTTGCTTCTTTTATAGGAAACTTACGAGAGCTTGTTAGAGTAGCAGACGACGGTTCCAGAATTTGATCTGATCCTTATCTGAATCTCATACTAATCTAAAATCAATTCTAATATATTGTAATATTTTATATTCACAATCTAATCCTGATCTAATCTTAATCTAATATTAATTATAATATAGCCTAATTTAATAATGATCCCATTCAAATCTTTATCTAATAATAATCTAAATATTGTATGATGTGACTTATATCTGATCCGATCTGTGTAGACCCCTTCCTCCATGTATAGTCGCTATATAAATTCAAAAACAGCCTACTGCTACTGCTTCTGCTATACTAAATACCTCTGCTTTCCTACTTCGTTTTCATCACAATAGTAACTTTGACGTGCTTCTTCTTTCATTGGGTTATAATAATATTATTATATTCGTTTCCTTGCCACTGTTTAACGATGCTGCCATTTCAAAGACAATTAGTGTTGCCCTCCTCATTTATCCAGGCTTCGGACTGGCACTGGCATATTGCAACCAGTTGCGGTTTTGTATACTGTCACTTCCCCGTCCCCCACGCCATTACAAACAACAGCGCATCAGCACAACGACTCTTTTTCCTCTCCTAGAAATCCGATACTGGTCTCAATATCACTGGACAACCCCACTCCCCCCCCACTATGACCTGACGCAGCTCTGGCACACAGGCTGCTGCCTCGCATCTGAGCCTTAGGAAATTGGAGATCACCAACTACATACAATTACTTATCAACTTCCAAGTTCGCTGAGGATAAAATTTTACCGGGGACAAATTTACTGCACATCCATGACGCCGAGAGCGCGCAGTCGTCGACGAGAGCGTTGTGGTAACTGCGCCGCATAAATTGGTGGACAACGCCAGCAGCATCAGCGATGTATGGATGAGGATGAGGGATGCAGAGGCAGAGAGAGTGCATCAGGATGATCAGCTGATGATATGAAAGAGATCGTTTGACAGAGCAGCAGCAGCAGCAGCAGCAGCAGCAGCAGCAGCAGCAACAACAGCAGCAACACATCCGATCCACTGACCCGATTCAGTTGCAATCAGAAGGTCAGTACTTGCATGCATCTACGTATTGTGGAATGAATGGATGAATGAATTGATGAATGAATGAATGAATGAATGTATGGATGAATGAATGAATGAATGGATGAATGGATGAATGAATGAATGAATGCATGAATTATTGGATGGATTTAATTAATTAATGAAGGCATGCCCATTGGAAGCGCATGATGATTGTGATGCTGACGACCATTATTATGATGATAACGACGACGACGACGTAGATGATGATGATGATGATGATGATGATGATGATGATGATGATGATGATGGTGGTGGTGGTGGTGATGATGATGATGACGACGACGATGATGATGGTAACGGCGTCCACGGTGGCGATGGTGACGATAATGATGATGGTAAAGATGATGAAGACGATTTGTTGGATCATGAGAAAGTGGTCTGTGTTATCATTGATCGTCGTTTTTATCTGCAGCTCAGGAATCGAAAGCGAACTTTACGGAGACACCAAGAGAGAAAGACAGAGAAAGAGACAGATAGACAGACAGATAGACAGACAGAGTCAACGATACAGAGAGAAAGACATGCTGACCAAGTTGAGATCAAAGGGTTCGTTTAATATCCTTTCATAGACAAGACTTAGTGTCTTTCTCCATGTCACTTCGTTTGCCTGTCTGTCTGCCTTCCTATGCCTGTCCGCGACCCACGCTTCTCCCTCTCTGTGTCTGTATGTCTGTCTGTCTGTCTCTTTGCATGTGTTTCATTTATACGCATATGCGGCCTATCTCTATGTCTGTTTTGATGTCCGTGTCTCTATCTGTAACTCTGCCTGAATGAGTTTGTGCGTGTGCCTGCTTACGTCTTTGTGGCTACGTCTGTCTGAGCCTGTCTGCGTGCAATGTGCATACCTATCTGTCTATTGACATTACATTGCAATGTATTGTACTGCCCCACTTGTCTTGGTTTATTTTGCCTTACTTCCCCTAATGTTACGTGGGAGTAGTCAGAAATGTTTTGTTATAACTATAATAGTAATAGACCGAATAAGTAAATAGCAATAATTATTAAACAACAATTACAGTAGTTACATGAACGTTGACTAGAATGATAAGACGATTTATGCAGGGCCGTATCAAGCCCTGCATTTGTGGGGCGCGGTGGTGTAGTGGTGGCGTCGTTGCCTTGGAGCCGGAAGGTTCGAGGCAAGTCCTTCACTCGCAATTGCCCTCTGAGTAGAGAGAGAGCTTGAAGGGTCGCTATAACAAGTGGACATACAAACAAACAAACAAGCCTGGCCCGAAAACAGTGTATAGTCAGAAACGCAATGCCAAGAAACTCAATGATTTTGTGACAACTTTTCCTCTAGCCGGCAAATCGAAGGCACCGCCCTCGTCCAAAGACCCGCGCAGCAGCAGCAGCGACCTGAAGCCACTCACGTCGAGTTCATCGACCCCAGCCTCACCAGCGAAGGCCCTCACAGCCAGAAAGCTGGTCCCTGATCAGGGTCAGCCCCCGGGACCAAGGCCCGGTCGAGCGTCGGTCCCCGTGGGGGCAGCGTCGCCCCAGCTGAGAACGAAGGAGGCGGCCGTGTCTCAGCTTAGGGAGATGTTGGTCAACGGTGGATCGAAGAACGCCACTGCTGGTAGATCCGTTGGTGGAACCACCCACCCGACGCTCGCACGAGCCACCAGCCAACCGAACGAGGACATCTATGAAGTGAGTGGTGTTATCACCAGTGTAATTGATGGTGTTATCACTAGTGTAATTGATGGTGTTATCACTAGTGTAATTGATGGTGTAAGCACTAGTGTAATCGATGGTGTTATCACTAGTGTAATTGATGGTGTTATCACTAGTGTTATTGATGGTGTTATCACTAGTGTCATTGATGGTGTTATCACTAGTGTAGTTGATGGTGTTATCACTAGTGTAATTTATGCTGTTATCACCAGTGTAATTGGTGCGACGCTGCTGATAGTGTAACCACAATTATAATTATTACTAAGATGTCGCTGTTACACGAGTGTAATCATCGTTAGAATGCTACTGTAGGTAACTACCAGTGTATAATTACTACGATGCTACAGTGAGTGTAATCACGAGTATAATTGTAAGGATATCGATATTACTGTAACTACGAGTGTTACTGTCAATTGTGGCAGTAACTGCTATTAACAGATCAGTGTTAGTGTAATCGTAATTGTAATGTAGAAAGCGTAATATGTTGTGAGCTCCGTTGTGAACGTAATTGTTCCAGCGCTCCCTGGTTAGTAGGCTTATAACTTATTAACAGGTGTAATTTATGCCGCTAATATACAATACAGCGAATGCAACTAAAAGTGTAATTCTTACGGAGCTACGAAGACGGCAATTACAAGACAGTGTACATGCAATTGCAACAAAGATACAATGAGCAGCACATTGCGTCGCATTACATTACCTCTGAGGTCAGTCATTAAAAATTGGTTTGCATATACATGTAGAGACTGGTTTTACAATGGAATGCATTACAATAGAATAGAAATTGATTTGTTTATCGGATCAAATGAGGGCACCGAACACCGTTCGATCATGTATAGAGGTTCCATATTATATGTATACATATTATATGTATATATATATACATTACATGTATGTATAAATATATATTATACATATTTATATTTGTATATAATATTCGGCGTTTCATCCAGATTGGTTTTGAGATCGTCATCGTGATAAATGAGTTCTTTGTAGTTGCCTTGATGCTCCGATGCTGCAGGGCTTCTTTGGTCGGGTGGGTGAGGAGGAGGAGGAGGAGGAGGAGGAGGAGGAGGAGGAGGAGGAGGAGGAGGAGGAGGAGGAGGAGGAGGAGGAGGAGGAGGAGGAGGAGGAGGAGGAGGAGGAGGAGGAGGAGGAGGAGGAGGAGGAGGAGGAGGAGGAGGAGGAGGAGGAGGAGGAGGAGGAGGAGGAGGAGGTGGAGGAGGAGGAGGAGGAGACCTTTGCCATGACAACGAAAGAATTGAGGAGGAGAGGAGGGGGAAGAAGAAGACGCAGAAGAGAGGGGAGAAGGAGCAAAGAAGAGGAAGATGATGGAGATAAAGAGGAAGAGGAAAAAGAAAAATGAGGAGTAGGAGTAGAAGAAGGAGGTGGAGGAGGAAGATAAAGTACAAGGAGAGTAGTAGGAAGATAAGAGAGGAGGAGGAGGATGTGTTGTTGTTGCGGTGGTGGTAGTGGTGGTGGTGGTGGTGGTGGTTGTGGTGGTGGTGGTGGTGGTGGTGGTGGTGGTGGTGGTGGTGGTGGTGGTGGTGGTGGTGGTGGTGGTGGTGGTGGTGGTGGTGGTGGTGGTGGTGGTGGTGGTGGTGGTGGTGGTGGTGGTGGTGGTGGTGGTGGTGGTGGTGGTGGTGGAAACATATGAATAAGACAAGGAACTTTTGTAGCTGGGCCAAGGACCCGCCCTCCCCCTTCTCAAAAGCGATGGTAGACCAGGGCCCACCATCGGTCTTGGGGCCACTCCAGACCAGAGGTTACCCTTCACCATGGTGGTCTGTTGTTACTCCAGACGAATTACTCCGTGCATGTTCGGCGTCTGTGGTTCCCGCGAGAATAGCATTTCGGCGAAAGCGATTAGTTTCTGCTAAGCCACAGACCGATCGATCGATAGAGGAGGCGTCGATTCCGTTGGGACTACATCCGGGATCCGGAGGGAAACCGGAAGTCGGGATTGGAAGGTTTTTGTGCAAACCGACGCCGCCAAAATGAATTGGGTTCAACGCGATCGATAATTATAACCGATGGCCCCTCTTGGTAATCGGGTCGTCTTACGGATCGCGTTAGACTGCCCGGTCCGGATCGATACCATTCGACATCGTGGGGGGTGATCAGGGTGGCACAATAGCAGCAATGTTTGCGCTTCCTGTGCGATGGATTGTGGGAGAATTCGATTGGATGACTGCGACATAAAATGTGGATCGTGTTTGTCAGCAGATAACATCCGGTTGGACTAACATCCGGTTGGAGTTGTGATGAAGATGGACAACCAATAATATGCATCGACTATTTCGATGATGTTGAGCTGAAGTGGGATGGGGGAGAGGGGTGTTGTGTGCACCACAGCGCTCCAAGTGGTCGTCAAGTTATCTATTATTATACGTGCAGTGCTATGAAGAGGTCGTTATTTTCCTTATATAGCCTATCCTAAAATTCCCGAGCAACGTTGGGTACCACAGCTAGTATATATAATTATATATATATATATACATATATAAGGAAAATTTGGCTGATTGTGTATGTGTGTATGCTTGTCCAGAATGCACGCCCACAGTTTTGCAGCTAATGATCTTAAGCCTTGCATCTAGACAAAGGGCCACTAGGACCACCCAGTGGAGGGAGTGGCGAATCCCTTTCACCAACGGGGGAAAGCGGGGACGGGCGAAACCCCCAAATGTCAATATTTCCATAGCTTCGCCGCAGTTTTCGCAGCTATTCACCTGAGACCTTACAGCTAGACATATTAGACACAGTGCCACCAGGAACAGCCCTCCCCCACCCATCACCCACGCGCCCTTCTACAATACAATACAATACAATACAATACAATTGTAGTAAGGGGGCTGCGTGAATCGGAATTCGCCCGGTGAACCCAAATTCGACACTCAACACGAATTAATCAAGCAGTCAAGGTTTTTATATTGCACCAATCGTAACATTCAGTAAAACACAAAGTAGACAATTATTATAGATAATAAATAGTATTACAATAATATCCGATCGCACCTACAGTGTAATCACCTCGAACTTCAGGGAGCTACCCCGCCCTTCCCACCCCGCCCTGTATGAATGTATGTATGTATGATTGAATGTACGTTCATGTGTGTGTGTGTGTGTGTGTGTGTATGTATTATACGTTTGCATACATATCTTTGATCCCACATCGGATAGCTCGTTTTACAGAACATTTTTTACTATACTATACAAGTATACATTAACAGTGCGTTTTTATGGCACATTTTAAAACAATGGAACACCATCTATTGTCTTCGACAGTCGTTCAACAACAACAATAGCATCCAATCGCCGATCGGTTCGATCTGCCATCACAGTGGTTGCGCCCAGGCTCTGCAACCGGTCGGTGATGAGCCGGACATCTACTCCATCCATCAGCATCATCCCTACTACAACCACCACCACCATCACCATCACCCGCATCCCGGCGACTCATCCTCTCCTCAGCAACCGATTGATTTTCAGGCGCGCATCCGATCGGCCTATCGACGCTCCTTCATCCAGGGCGGCAGCAGCAGCAGGACCCGGCTTCAGCAGCAGCAGCAGCAGCTGGCATCGACGGTTGGATGCGGAGGAGGAGGAGGCAGCATCCCTTCCATTCCACTCCATCTTCCTCCGCCGTTGCATTCTCTACTCAGTCGGTCAGCAGATCGGTCCCTAGGTAGGAAGCATTAACATATGAGATACTATATCTCTCTCTGTCTCTGTCTGTTTGTCTCTGTCTGTCTATCTGTCTGTGTCTGTGTTTGTGTGCGTCTTTCTCTCTCTCTCTCTCTCTCTCTCTCTCTCTCTCTCTCTCTCTCTCTCTCTCTCTCTCTCTGGGTCTGTCAGTCTGTCATTGTTGTATTTCTGTCTGTGTCGTTGTCTCTCTGTATCTCTGTTTCTCTTTGTCTCTATCTCTATCTCTGTCTCTGTCTCTGTCTGTCTGTCTTTCTCTCTGTTCGTCTGTCTGCCTAATTTATGTCTCTCTGACTCTCTATTAGTCTCTGTGTCTCTCTCTCTCTCTATGTCTGCCTGTATATCTCTATATATATCTATTCTTGTCTCTTTCTCCTATGTCTCTCATTTTATTTCTCTGTCTTTCTCTGTCTCTCTGTGTATCTCTGTGTCCAGGGACGTAACTAGGATTTTTCGTTTGGGGGGGCTTAAGCCTTAAGTATGACCAGTGCTTAAAGTGTAAAGAAAAGAAGTGCCAGGACGCTGTATTGTAATTGGTCGTGAGTGGCGGCGCCGAAGGCGCGAAGTTGCGAGTGCCGAAGGCACGAAGCCCGTCCCGATTAGGGGTCTGGGGGAGCGTCGTAAGCTCCCCAGCGGGGTCTGGGGCGGAGCCCCAGCGACCAGCGCATTTTTGACTGTGTCGACCTCAAATGGAGCCATTTTCAGGCTCTTGTTTGCCAGCTATTTGTGAACGGTAAAGTCGCGAAAACTTTAAGAATAAGTCGTTTTTAGTGTCGCAAGGCTCAAGCTACCAGGATAACAATAAAAATCAAACTGCTACTGTAAAAGAGAAAGGTTTTGTCTTTACCGTAAGCTCCCCAGCGGGGTCTGGGGCGGAGCCCCAGCGACCAGCGCATTTTTGGCTGTGTCGACCTCAAATGGAGCCATTTTTAGGCAGTCATGGCCGGTCGTCCGTAACTGCACGTACGCCGTCCATGCGGTAGTCTATTTAAATTAGCCGTAAGCATACAACGGCTTGATTTCATTTGGGGGGGCTTCAGCTTCGTTTGGGGGGCTTAAGCCCCCCCAAGCCCAACGCTAGTTACGTCACTGTCTGTGTCTCTCTCTATCTCTCGTTCACGTATTGAGATAACGAAATCGTTATACGGTCAATTCGAGAGTCGTCTTATAAGAATTTTATAAGGCGCAGCTCTTAAGCAAAGCGCAACGCACCACTTCATTTAGGTTACGGCTGATGCGTTCTGTCAGAGGGCTGGTCAAAAATGTTGAATGCCAGATGGATGTTAGCGCAAATGACACTCGGTTTGAGATATCGACCTATTGATTGTTTTATTTATTAATTGATTGATGGCTTGATTGATTGCTTAATTGATTGATTAATGAATACGTTCACACTCATAGCTCATTCATGGTAGTTGATCTGATTCATAGCAGTATTATTATTTTGATTCCATCCGGTCTTTGTCCTTTCCTATACTCCTCTCGTTCTCCATTCTCTTGATTGCATATGCACATCCTGTCGGCTGCGCCAAATGTGACATCGACCCTTCTACTGCGTCGATGCAACCAGGTTCTTTTACACTTCTTAAAGATAACACTTCTTTCAGAATAAACTCTTATTATTATTCAACACAAATAGCCTTTCTGTAGGCATCTAAATTAACATCTTTCAAGAAGTTTAATGTCGTCGCAGTTCTTCCAGACACAGTTCTCCATCCGGGTTCCTCCTCTCTCTCCAGACACCAAAGTACAGTTCGACTAGACAGGTCGGCGGTGGTCACTCGACTGACTGTCGCTGACGCCCCTCCAGCTACCATCCGTGATCACCAGAGGGCGCCAGCAACCCAAGGTGTGTCGGCCTGATGATCAGCACGAGGAGTGGTCAAGGGGCGGCGGCATAATCGGTCCACGTGCACGACGGTGATACGTGACAGAACCTGGTTGCATCGACGCAGTAGAAGGGTCGATGTCACATTTGGCGCAGCCGTACAGCTACACGCAGTCGTCACGTTCTTTAATTGAAGGTGAGTCACTTCATTCCGCCATTTATCGGAGTTTAATCTGTCTCCAGCCGGGTATAGGGTTTATTGAGTTTCTGTGCATTGCAGGGTGTGTTGTTTGTGTTGTTTCGCCGTGTCGCTCTATTTGTGCGGTCCGTTATTATGGAGAAATTAACTTTGGTGCAGTTGGAGCGAGTTAAGAAGCTGTCGACGAACGCTTTGCGGGATAAATTGATTGCAGTTGGGGGTGAGGAGGAGGTGATCAAGGTGATGGACCGTGCGGACCTGTTGAACAGTTGGGCGGAACGCGTGGCGTCCGGTACAGATGAGCCGGTTTCCGTGTCCGAGGTGAGTAAGTCGGGTGGTTATGACGTGGAGTTTGAGAGAGAACGGTTGGCGTTTGAGAAGGCCAAGTTTGAAGCGGAGAGTCTTAAGGAAGCTAAGGCAAATGACTGGAAAGAGCAGGAGTTTGCTTTACGGAACAAGGAGTTTGAGCAGCGTAAGGTGGATGCTGAGTTAAAAGAAAAAAAATTACAGCAGTTGGCTGAGTCGAAATTGATGGATCGTGAGATGAAAGAAAGGGAGTTACAACTGATGGCAGAACTGAGAGACAGGGAATTTAAGCAGAATGAGACTAGGTTTAAGCTGGAAGAAGAAAAAAGTCAACGAGAAGCTGTACTGAAGGAAAAAGAGTTACTGCAGATTGCCGAGATGCGAGACAGGGAATTTCAGCAGAATGCGGTTAGGTTGCAGGCGGACAGGGACATGAGAGAGAGAGAGATGGCGCGACAGAATACTAGGGCGGTAAAAATTAAAACTTTTGGAGATGCCGTTAAGAACAGCATCACTATTCAATCTACCGATCCGTTCGAGACTATTGCATTTTTTCGTAATGCTGAACATCTGTTTGATTCTTTGGATGTGCCCAGTGAATTACGGGGTACACTGATTCGACCTTATTTGAACACACGTTCGAAGGAAATTGTCGGCCGCATGGATCCCGCGATATCCACGAGTTATGATGAAATTAAGAAAGTGCTTCTTATGGAATACAAGTTATCACCTGCCATGTACAGAGATTCTTTTAGCAATTTGACTAAACGTGAAAATGAAACTTTTGCAATGTTTATTTCTCGATTGAAAGCTGTGTTTACATATTACATTGAAAGTCGTAGTGTTACAACTTTAATGCAATTGATTGATCTTTTGGTGTGTGATCGAGCTAAGTTGTGTCTGACTGAGTCTTGTTTGCGACATGTGTTGTCAGTTGAATCCGCTACTGAGGCGGGTTGGGTGGACTCGGGTAAATTGGGGTCCACTATTGACTGTTACTTGTCAAATCATGTCGGGGACAGACCCAAGGGTATTTTTTTTGGTTCTTCCGGACCACCCGTCCCACGTTATGACGGCTCTAGTGGCAGGGGTAGCATGATGAATTCTTTTCGGCCGCCTCCTTCCCGGTATCCGGGTACACCGTTGGGTATGACACCCAGGGGTGGGGATACTAGAAGGCCCAGGGGATGTTATACCTGTGGCAGTTATTCTCATTTACGGTCTGCCTGTGATCAAGTTCGAAATGCAGGGCAGTTGTCTGAGAAGTCACAGAATGTTCGACGGGTAAATGCATGTACCACTGACGGGGGATGGCAAAATGAACACGTTAGTTCTCCCATTGGGGTGTTGGATGATGGGATTACAAATTACCACCCGGTGCAAGCACCTGAAATACAAGGAGCATTGCCATACATTGACCCAGTTTATGAGGTGGATGACGTCACTACACAGAGTGTAGTGATGTCGGCTGTCAATCAAGTGAAGGTAACAGGAAGAGACATTTCTGGCTTACCTGTGGGATTGGATATATTCAAATCATGTGATTTTGCCCGGTTAAGCTATGTCAATGTTCGGCTTGCTGGTGAGCCAGGGTGTAGTTTTCAAGTTGTATCTGCATTAGACGACGGTGGGGCAGAGGTAGCGGTTGCAAAACTGAGCACCATTGAAAATCTGGGTCATGTGGAGCACATTGGTTCTACTACATTGCGTGGCATAATTGGTGCCCCTGTTACTGCAGATCTGGTACGATTGTACATTAGTCTAGATCATAAGTGTGATTCAGGGCTTAATTGTGATCTTTGTAAGCAGTGGGTACCGGTATTATGTGCCGTGTGTGCAGAAGCCAATGATTCTTTGGTACTTACTGCGCGTAATGTTGAGCAGTTACGCTCATGTTCGTATCAGTGTAATGCTGTAATGCAAAATGTAGGCCTAACTGGTGAACTCGACCTTGATCATGATCGAACTGATCCAGTCTGTGCCAACACAGTGGTTGATGATTATGGTGAACTGTTAACAACTATCTCTGTTACAACTGATCAGAGTGCATGGACCGATAATAACATTGTTGGCATTGATCATGATGATCGAAATGATCCTGCATCGGTCTCGAGTGGTCCTACTAACATTATTGATCATGGGGATCTAAATGATAGTAAATCAATCACGAGTGATCATGCTGGGTTATATGGTACTAACCTTTTTGTAGTCGATCCTGTTGATCTGAGCAGGGATAACACGGCGAAGGTCAGTCCAGTGATTCTGGTTGATCATGTTAATCCAGACGCTCATGACTTAATAATATCTCAGACTGACAATAATCGAGCTTCTGTTGTTGAACTAATACGAGAACAACAAATGGATGATTCTTTACGGGGTGCACGAGCCCAAGCAGTAAAGGGAAAGGGTGGTTTCTTTTATAAAGATGGCTTGTTGATGCATCGAGAGAGGTTACTGGGGCAGGATTTTACACAGTTGTGTTTGCCAACCGGTCGAAGACCTCAAGTTCTACAATTGGGTCATGAATTAGGTGGTCATTTAGGTCCTAAGAGAACTGGACAACGAATACGCCTAAGTTTTTATTGGTGTACTGTCATCAAGGATGCAAAGCATCATTGCCAGGTGTGTGAGGTATGTCAAAAAAAGGCTCGAATTACGTACCGAGACCGAGTTCCAATCCAACCCATTCCGCGAGCGGAATTTGCCTTCACACATTGGTTCATGGACATTTTCGGCCCCGTAACTAGTGTTAAATGTGAGTTTAACTATTGCTTGGTTCTGGTAGATAGTGCTACTCGGTACCCCGCAGCTTTTCCTTTGAGATCTATTACTGCAAAGGCTGTGTGTGATTGTTTAATGTCATTGTTCATGTATTTTGGAGTTGCTTCAGTAATTTCTAGCGATAATGCAAGTAACTTTACTTCTCGACTAAACAAGGAATTCATGAGTCGGTTAGGATGTAGCCCCAGATTTAGTTCCTGTTACCATCCTTCCGGGAACGGGTTGGCTGAACGCATGGTGGGTACTGTGAAATCATCCATATCCAAGATGGCTGCAGACCATACTAAGTCATGGCATAAGTGTGTGGGTTTTGTTATGTGGGCTTTGAGGGAAATTCCCAATGAAACCAGTGGGGTAGCACCATGGTTACTCGCATTCGGACAATTGCCTCGTGGACCTTTAGCAGTGCTAAAAGAAACGTGGTGTGGTGAACGCGAGTTTCCACTAGACTTAGGGAAGACACCTTTTGAATACCTGAAAGATTTGCATGCACGAATGGAAATTGCAAAACTTTATGCTGAGTCGCATACCAAAAGAGAACAAACGCGTTCTACTAATCGATACAATTTACGAAGCCGAGACAAACATTTTGTGGTGAGTGATAAAGTATTGATTTTGCAACCGGATTCGACGGTAAGTCGGATGCACAGTAAATGGAAGGGTCCAGCCACGGTGGTTAAAGTCAAATCACCATACAGTTATGTTGTGGAGTTCGATGACAAACAATATCGACTTCATGCGAATCAATTGAGACAATTTCATGTAAAGACTGTTCATGTAGATATTGATTCAACAGCCTTAACTCGACCGTGTGGGATAATTCAGCGACCACTTACTGTCGATACCTGTGCTATTATTTTTGATAGAGACCATGACTTTGGTAACATTGAGACGTTCGATAGGGGTGAGTCATTGGCCACTAATGTCAACACTGATTTGTTTACTCTACCCAGCAGACGGATTGATCCGATGAGGCTGATGCATTTATCGCCAGATCAGAAGTGTGATCTTTTCACAGTTTTAGACGAATTCCCAGATGTGTTCACTGATAAACCAGGGTTTTGTGATGCAGTCATACATAGCATTCCTGTATCTAGTGACTTTAAGCCGAAACGGTTACGTGCATATCGAGTACCCGAACGACTCAAACCGGAGGTCGAAAAACAAATTCATGATTTGTTAGCGTGTGGATTTATTAAACCGTCAAAAAGCCCGATGGCTAGTCCTTTGGTATGCGTACTCAAGGGTAAGGATGGAAAAGGGGGGGTACGTTTGGCGGTGGATTATCGTTTTTTGAACAAATTCACGATTTCGGATGCTTACCCAATGCCTGACATGTCCGATGTCATTCAACATATTGGGAGGGCCACATACATAAGTACTTTTGATGCATGTAGTGGTTATTGGCAGACAGCCATCAAAGCTTCTGATCAATGGTTATCCGCATTTGTATGTGATGCAGGGTTATTCGAATGGACGAGGACCCCTTTTGGGATGAAATCGAGTGGTCATACGTTTGTACGGGCTGTACAGCATATTTTACAACCCATTCGAAAGTTTACTGACTCTTACATTGATGATATGGCAGTGTTTTCGACGAATTGGGTTTTGCATTTAAACCACCTTCGTCAATTTTTGCAACGTGTTCGTGAGAGTGGTTTAACTTTGAAGCTTCTCAAGTGTAGTTTTGCTTTACCTGAGGTTCGGTTTTGTGGGGAATTGGTTGGGTCGGGAACTAGGAGGGCAGACCCTGATAGGGTGACGGCGGTAAATGAACTCAAGGTGCCGGTCACAAAGACACAAGTGCGGCAAATTCTGGGTTTTTTGGATATTTTCGTGACCATATACCGAACTATGCTGCCGTTGCTTTACCTCTTACCAATTTAACGGGTAAACGGGTGCCCAACAGAATACCTTGGGGTATTGATGAGCAGAAGGCGTTTGAAAATTTGAAGGTGGCGTTATGTAGCGCCACTGTTAACCGCTTGCATGTAATGGATTTAACCCACCCCTTCCACTTGTATGTGGATGCCAGTGAACACACCGTGGCGGGGGTTCTTACTCAATGGGACAGTGAGGGTTCCATACTTCCGGTTGCTTTTGCAAGCCAGAAGTTGGACGAGACGCAGAAGCGATGGGCTACTGTTGAGAAAGAAGCATACGCAGCTTTGTCTATGCTTCGAAAGTTTCAAAGTTGGGTTTGGGGAAGTTGGGTCACGATCCATTCGGATCATAACCCCCTGACGTTTTTGACCGAGCGTGCACCCAACAGTGCCAAACTCATGAGATGGTCTTTATCTTTACAAGAATTTGATGTTCATTTCAATTATTTTGCTGGGAAGTTGAATGTTGCTGCGGACACTTTAACCCGGATGGGGCCAGATTAGAAGTACATTATAGTTGTAAGACAGTAGTTAAGTCGCAGGTTGTATTATCGACTACCTGTGTTTCCATTTAAGGTTTTATTTGTTTTGTTGGTGATAATGATAGAGTTGCGAGATGTTTTGCTAACCAATAGTTAAGTTAGGTAAGTTAGGCAAGACTTTAGGATCCAGTTTATTATTTAGAGAGAGAAAATACATGTTATTGTTTTCACTTTACCGGATGGGGCCAGATTAGGCTAATGGCCGGATGGAGTGTACTCTGTAGGGTTTAGTTATTTGTATATTAGTTAACTTAATGTGTTTATGTTTGGTTTCTGTTGCATCTTCCGGTGTGCTCGGGGTCAATGGTCGGTTGGTTCGGAGGATGTTCTGTCCGTTCCAGCCAGAAGCATCCTCTTGTGATGGGAGGTGTCACGTATCACCGTCGTGCACGTGGACCGATTATGCCGCCGCCCCTTGACCACTCCTCGTGCTGATCATCAGGCCGACACACCTTGGGTTGCTGGCGCCCTCTGGTGATCACGGATGGTAGCTGGAGGGGCGTCAGCGACAGTCAGTCGAGTGACCACCGCCGACCTGTCTAGTCGAACTGTACTTTGGTGTCTGGAGAGAGAGGAGGAACCCGGATGGAGAACTGTGTCTGGAAGAACTGCGACGACATTAAACTTCTTGAAAGATGTTAATTTAGATGCCTACAGAAAGGCTATTTGTGTTGAATAATAATAAGAGTTTATTCTGAAAGAAGTGTTATCTTTAAGAAGTGTAAAAGAACCTGGTTGCATCGACGCAGTAGAAGGGTCGATGTCACTATTCGCAAAATCGATCGACCTTTTTCGTGGTGGGCCCATTGGTTTGGTGTATGTTCCCCCCCTCCAACCCTACGAACTGCGCCAGGCTTCCTAGAACTCTTACTGAAGCATTAAAAAAATTTAATTCAATGGTCCATGCCGTTGTATGGCTAATAAATTTTAATGGTCCATCCCTCTGTGTAGCTAATACATTTTCATGGTCCATGCTCTTGTAAAGACTTGTATGGCCAATACATCTTCATGGTGCATGGCTTTGCTAATACGTTTTGTACGGATAATGCTTTTGTTTGGCTAATGACTTTGTATGGCTAATGCCAATGCCATTGGATGGCTAATGCCTTTGTATGGCTTATACGTTTGTATGGTTTATCGCTAGTACGGCTTCCGATATTCTGCTCATTTATTATTAGGTCAGGCGTTTCTCGTCTACCGTGGTGAGACGAAACGATGTCGTCTGCCCAGCCACGTGACGTCACTCGACACGGTTCGCGCCATGTTCGTTCGCGCTTTTCCCGCCAAACTGACGATGACGTCATTCACCGACTCAACGGATCTGACGATTTACACTTTGGACCCAACGGTCAACGTCTTCTACGAATTGGAAGACGTCAGGTATACGCAAGCATTGCTATCATCATCATAGTCGTTGTCATCGTCACCGTCATTGTTGTCTTCATCATTGTCGTCATCATCATCATCGTCGTCATCATCATCATCATTATCAACAACAACAACAACATCATCATCAAGAACATTATCAACAACAGCAATATCATTATCACCGCCATCATCATTGTCATCAACATCATCAACAACAACATCATTATCACCGCCATCGTCATTGTCATCATTGTCATTTTTCATTATCATCATATCTTTCATGATCTTTATCATTATCATTATCAACATCATGTCGCCGTCGCTGTCATCATAATCATCACAACTATCATCACCATAGTCGTCATTATCATAACACTATCATCATAGCCTCATTGAGTCATTATAGTAATTATCATTATCTCGTCGTCATCATCATCATCATCATCATCATCATCATCACAATAATCATCATCAATTGTTTGTTCTTATGTTATAAAAACCACAGAGAGATTGGCGACATGTCAGTGCTGAAGATCGTCGACAGAGGTCAGACGAGTCTCGTTCCACTTCCTGTCACGGTTCAAAGTTCACGCATCCATCAATCGGCGTTGGACATCCTTCTTCTGCCTCAGCAACATCAGCTTCAGCATCAGCAGCAGATGTCTCCCAGCGTGGCAGGTGATCGTCTGTCCGTCTACAGCACGTCAGCAAAGTGGCCAGCATCACCACATCGCTCATTCTACGAAGGACAATCATGGCCTTGCTCTTCTGCGCCTTACGTGAGTTACGGTAGACCCTATGGCCTTCGTTAAGTTAAGGAACGGATGTTAATATTGTATTGTATCTATAGCAAACGCATGATGTTGCGAGGCGCAGTGGTGTAGTGGTATGTTCGGTGCCTTGAAACCGGAGGGTTCCAGGCTTTGAATCCACCTCAAAGCACCGCGGTGGATCCTTGAACATGTCCTTCACGTGGAATCGCTCGCGCGCTTTGACGTGAAACTCCGATGCACTGATACAGTGTCCACTCTGTAGTTAGGAGCACCTCTGAGTAGTGAGCTTGAAGGAGACAAAGAGAAAAAAAGAGGCACTTGACGCGCCAGGTAATAAGGGTCGAAGGAGGAAGCTGGTTCCACAGCACAAGGCAAATGAAAGCAAAGGCTCGCTTTGGCTGTCCTTGCTCGGTATGGTATGGTATTATTCATTATTCATTCATTCATTATTAGAATTTATATATAGCGCCTCTTCAAGAAACTACTCAGAGGCGCTCCTATGGCAGCCCAGCCACGACTATTATACTAGGCCTACTTTTTCTATGCCTTTCTCTGTTAACATTAATTGCAGGTCAGCCGTGTTCCCAACTCACCTCGCCTTTCCGAAGTCGACTCGACGACTGGTCAGAAGTTTGACCAATGGCCAGCGACGTCAGACGGAGTGGACGTCGTCTGTCCACGATGGTCAACCGGATACGTCTGCTGTCCAGTCTCAATGGACGAAACGAGAATGACCGTCTCCGATACTGGACAATCGATTCAGTCAGGTATGCGGACAATGGACTGTGTTAGATTCTGGGCAGGCGCTATATAAATGGGCATAATACTATTGCGAGGACAAATTCATGTATTCGCACTGTATACCGACGAGTAGGCCAGGCCTACAGCTTCATGTAGGCCTATTATTATCATTACTGCAAACACAACAGCCTATTCCGATATTCGAATATTATCCATAATATTATATAATATATTTATTTGATAACATTTCGTAATTACGTGAATGTCGGTTGTAAGATCCACGTTTTCCCACTCGCATTGCTTATCACATTCACACGCATAATTCACAGATATACATGTAAGAATTCTTGTGTTATGTAATGTTATGTAATGTTATGTAATGTTATGTAATGCCATGTAAGGCTGCGCAATGTCACG
>OX243816.1:45685849-45745849 GCA_945859605.1 Lumbricus rubellus
ATGAGGACAGTTCATCGGCAAGTGGTGATTCTCAGACGACTATTCTTCGCGCTCCGAAACAATCTCAGGAAAACGGAAATAAGCGATAAGTTGTTCCACCAACAAAATCCACTGCATTCCAATGGTTTGCAGCCAAGAACAGTTCTTATAATCGACAGAAAAAGTTCTTTATCGACAAAAAACCAGTTCTTTATCGATAGAAAAACAGTTCTTTATCGATAGAAAAACAGTTCTTTATCGACAAAAAGCAGTTCTTTATCGATAGAAAAACAGTTCTTTATCGATAGAAAAACAGTTCTTTATCGACAGAAAAACGGTTCTTTATCGATAGAAAAACAGTTCTTTATCGATAGAAAAACAGTTCTTTATCGACAAAAACCAGTTCTTTATCGATAGAAAAACGGTTCTTTATCGATAGAGCCATGGTCGGACGACATAATTATGGTACTATAATGGCAACAGAGGCCGTTTTTATAAGAGACCATTTTATTACTAATTAAAATATCAATCTTAAATCTTATGCCGGACTGGTGCTCTCAACCCAGTTCTTGGTGCTTAGAAGTTAGAACTAAACTGAATTGTTTTAATAACTGCTAATGCAATAATTTTTTAATCATTAAATGAATCTTAAAAGACGATCTTGAAACTTGGATACCCTCTAATTTGCTAGCTGCCAACTTTTAATTGACCACTGCCACCAAGGGACCCATATTAGTTTCTTGGGAAGAATTCCAGCGTTCAACATCCGTATGCACATTGTAATGTATATATAAATTTACATAGCGCCTCTCGCAGTGCACACCAATCAGAGGAGCTCCCAGTGCGTGAGACAAAGAGAGAAAAAGTGGTCATAACACAGCCAAAAGAGGCCAATGAAAGCAAGGGCTTGCGTTTTAGCCATGACAAAGCAAACTGATGGAGGTGGGGAAGAGTCGATTCCAGAGGGAGGGGCCTATCTATCTATCTATCTATCTATCTATCTATCTATCTATCTATCTATCTATCTATCTATCTATCTATCTATCTATATGCATGCTATAATTATAATGTATAATGCAATTGCATTAATTTAGCATTAATACAATGGCATCATCCCTCATCCAACTTCCGATCCTACAGAACAGCAGCATAATATCTATTATCTACGCAGTGCTGTACGCATTGGAATATGGAAAATTCCATCGGCAGTAAGCAGGCCAAAGCACAACAACAGAGCTGCGTGTGTTGTGTGGCCTACACTAGAGACGTCACCTGCTTCCAGAAAAGAAATGATGGGACAAGGTAGCAGAGAAATGAAAATCAATAACATTCTGCATAATAATAATAATAACAATAAAAATGCATAATAATTTATAACAATGAAAATGCATAATAATTTATAACAATGAAAATGCATAATAATAATGCATGATAATAAAAATAAAGCATAATAATTGCAATAAAAATGCATAATATTTCATAATAATAAAAATGCATAATAATTTATAACAATGAAAATGCATAATAATAATAATGCATAATAATAATAAAGCATAATAATTACAATAAAAATGCATAATATTTCATAATAATAAAAATGCATAAAAATTTATAACAATGAAAATGCTTAATAATAATAATGCATAATAATAAAGCATAATAATTACATTAAAAATACAGAATATTTCATAATTATAAAAATGCATGAACAGATATGCGTGGCGCAATTGGACATATGAACCTGCCTGACGGCAGAGAACCAAAGAAGAAGAAAAATGCATAAAATTTATAACAATGAAAAAGCATAATAATAATAATAATGCATAATAATAATAATAAAGCATAATAATAACAATAAAAATGCATAATATTTCATGATAATAAAAATGCATAATAATTCCTAACAATAAAAATGCATAATAATTCATAACAATAAAAATTCATAATAATAATAATAATAAAGCATAATAATTACAATAAAAATGCATAATAATGCATAACAATAAAAATGCATAACAATGCATAACAATAAAAAATGCATAATAATGCATGACAATAAAAAATGCATAATAATAACAATGAAAAAGATTAATAACAACAACAACAACGAAGATTGATAACATTCTGTATAATTATATCAATAACAATGATGATGATGACGGTGATAAAATAACTGAAACAGGATGATCAGTTTTCAAGTCCCTCGAAAAAATCAGCAATAGAAAAATTATCTAAAGACAACAAACCTACTGACATTCTTTTTTATACAACCGTCTGTGAAAACTGCCATGCAATCAGTGCAAAGATTTTCCGTTCGCAATAGATCAACACTGCACTTAAATGTGTCACATTAAGAGCATCTATGCACATATGCACTGTTATGCAGCACACCACAAAGCATACGCACATACTACATACGTACAACAATACATACCATGGGCCTCCCGCACATAGGAGCAAGAAGAGAGAAACTTGTCCACCCGGGTTGTAAAATTTACACCAATTTTTAACGGCTACGCTTTACTTTCGAAAATTTTTCTTCACCTTACAGCATTTAATTGTGATAATGATACACAAAGTGAGATTGAGAAATTTACGTTTAGAAACATCTATGAAAAACCCATGTTCTTAATATCCACTTTTGCATTTTTCAAGCGCGGTGTTTATTACATCTGACCAGTCAAACTTTGTTTCATAAATCTCCCAAGTCTTTTTTCTTTTGTGCCGTGGCTGGGCTGGAGCGCTCCTGAGTAGCTTTCTGAAGTGGTGCTATATAAGTCCATAGACTGAATGAATACACAAATATATTGAATGACTGGTTGATTCACAGAACATATGCAATGCATACATTACACTAGCATCATAAATCATTCTTATACAGTCTGCAAACTACTTCAAACACATTATTTCGCTCATACACAACATACATCTCTACACCATAACTTTTATTGCATTTGTAAAATTAAAAAACGCCCGGTGCATGGAATACACAATAACAGTCAATACATAGCGCCCTTGTAACTGTGTTACGGCGTCATAGAAATTGTCATTGTTACTACAGCACTGTATGGTTGACGTACTTACTTAACAGTTGAGTACACGCGGGCTCAAGAAGAACAGGAATATATATCTCTCTTTCTCAGTAGGGATTTGAACCCCAACTCTCTCAACTTTGACACAGCAGCACACCAATCACTTGTGTTCTCTAGTCTACCTCAATGAGACAAGAAATATGCTGAATCATCCTTTTCTTCGGCATGGGATTTTAACCCTCAGATTACCCGCACAACCCACAGTAAACAACAGACACATCTCAAAATAAATATATACAAAAAGCGACCAACTCAGAAGACATACACATACAAATATACGGCAGTTACACATACAAATATACGGCAGTTCGTGCATCCATGAGTTAAAAAGACAGTCGAGCATTTGACTCAAATCTACGCTAACAGTTGTACCGACGATTCGCTCGCAAACGACGACGATGCTCATGACGAACTCGTTAAAACGACAATTTCTGACAATCGAAACAATGCGAGGTTGACAATGCCACATGTTACCGCCGTACACGAAATGTTCCCGCAAGTTAATGTTCCCGAGATGAAGCAGACGTGATGTGCCGTCAACGTTAGAAACCATCGACGCATTTCAACATGACGCGGTAATTTCCCGGTCTGTCTTCCCCTGAAGTCAACAGAAGTGGAAGAAATTATGACAGGGGCTGTCCATATTTTGCGTATGCAGGGAAGGGAAGGAATGGCCATTGGATTTAGGCGAGTTGAGTATGGGCGCGTATCGGTGGGAGTCAAGGTGCGTACGCAAAATAAATTTCTAACTATGACATCAACATTGGCCCAATTTTATTCAGTATTTATTAAATAATTATTGTCCAATGGCATTTGATCACATCTATATATATAAAAATCTAACCGCGTTTGGCACCTGTTCAAAGATCTCCGAACTTTCTTCATTGATTGCTTTCGAAACTTCACCAAAACGTTTAGTTCCAACACGGCCGGGTTTGCAGAATGCTTTTTGGGAAAAAGCGCAATGTTTTAAACAAAAAAAGCAACTTTGCAAATTCTACCGTTTTCAACACATACGCCCGTTGATAAGTGTGTTCCGTTTATGTAGCGCATTTCAACACATTCGCTTACGGCCTAAAAAAGCAAATTTTCAAATTCTACCGTTTTCAACACATACGCCCGTTGATAAGTGTGTTCCGTTTATGTAGCGATTTTTAACACATTCGCTTACGGCCTAAAAAAAGCAAATTTTCAAATTCTACCGTTTTCAACACATACGCCCGTCGATAATTGTGTTCCGTTTATGTAGCAATTTTCAACACATTCGATTGCGGCCTAAAAAAAGCAAATTTGCAATTTCTACCGTTTTCAACACATACGCCCGTCGATAAATGTGTTCCGTTTATGTAGCGCATTTCAACACATTCGATTGCGGCCAAAAAAAGCAAATTTTCAAATTCTACCGTTTTCAACACATACGCCCGTCGATAAGCCTTGGTGGTTCAGTGTGTTCCGTTTATGCAGCGCATTTCAACACATTCCATTGCCGCCTTTTTACTTAAGCGTTTTAGGCCGCAATCCGCTACCGGGAAGGGACGGCCCTCCCTCCCTCGCTCCCTCCCTTCCTCCCTCCCTCCCAACAAATTTTCAAATTCAAAAAAAGAGAGCAAATTTTCAAATTCTACCGTTTTCAACACATACGCCCGTCGATAAGCCTTGGTTCAGGGGAGGGGGAGGGAGAGAGGGAGGGGGAGGGGAAGGGGAGGGGGGAGGGGAAAAGGGAGGGTAATGCTCTTTTCAGCCACAGCAACGTGTGGCCGGGTTCAGCTAGTTATAAATAAAATTCTGCTAAGATCTAAACAGTAAACCATAACAGTCAATCAATCAATTTTAGCTGGCATACATGTATATGGTATTTTTAACACGTCCAAAATTGAGTCATTTAACACAGAGAATCAGCGGCCAACATGTTAAAGATATGATGCTTTGCTAGAAAAGTCATTTTAAATAATAAAATGAACAAAAATTCACGTCAAAAGATACGACTAACTCTCACCTTCCACGGTCTCGATAAAATATCTTGAGTTATCTTTCATGTTCTGTACAACCTAAAACATTCAAAGCAAAAGCCACATGATATAGCCTACCGATCTCTACAAAAGAAATTTTGACAAACCAAAACAATTCAAAATAAATCACCATTTTAATCCAGTAAATCCAAGTTAGCTCCGACGTGTCCCCTTTCTAAGCGATTTAAAATCAGCTTAAAAAATCACCAATCATTAGAATTAGAATTATTTATTATGCATGTGATCTCATTAAGCATCCTGTCTTTGTCCACTGTGCTCACGTGAGCAAGGACTGCTTTGGCCAAAAACTCGAGCCTTGGTCCTGCACTCTGGAATCAGCTTCTCTCTCCATTTGCACGTTCTTCGTTATTATTGGAAGCCGAATCACATCTTCTTGCCGTCCTAAAACTATTTTCTTTTCTCTCGGTTTTTTTTGCACTGGGAGCACATCTGATTCGAGTGCACTCTGAGAAGCGCCTTGTAAATGCATAGATATAATACAATACAGTACAATACAAAAACATCTAAAGTCTGCAATTCTGACTCGGAGGATCAGAGCCACTGCGATTGAAAGATTTGCTCAACATCCCATGCGTAGTAGCCATCTCATGGAAGACTTGAACCCCTACTCTCATCACTCATAAATGTACGATTACAATAAATAAATGTACGATTACAATTACAATTACTCAACAGTTGATGAGACAAATAGACAGACAGACAGACAGACAGACAGACACACACACACACACATACACACACAGAATGAGACAGACAGACGCAGATAGACATACTCAGACAGAGGCAGATACACATTTAAAGACACTTTCATGTAGATGACAACTCACCAAATCGGTGACTAGTACGTAAATACCGGATGGAACATGGACCAAGATTTCCAGAATCTGGGCCGGAAGGATGGCATAGAGAGCGGCAATCTTTTCCGCCAGGCATCGTTCCGTCAGAGCGTCCAGGTACAGAGCCTGGTAAACTAAATGACAAATGGAAAAGCAGAGTTCTACAGCATTTACACATTTTGACGAGATTGCAAAACAGTTCAAGCATATATGATTTAAAACGGGAGAAAAAATGGAATAAAACAATGTTTAAACAAGAATTAAAAAATGAGGGGAAAAAAATGGAAAATGATAAATAATTGGACTTTGTTGCATTTTGTACTACAGCTTTAAAATAAAAAACCTTGTTTAAACAATTTAATTTTATTTGGCAAGCAAAATATTGCAAATTTTTAGTAAATAGTAAGTGAAACATTTGGTTAAATAGCGACCCGAAAATAACTGTTATGCTCGCTCCGTAAATATAATCTCTCGTTACAATGGAAAAGCCTCACCTTTGCGATTGGCCAACTCAAGGTTCTGCATGCGTTGTTTCTTTACGACCGTCAACGTTCCACCCGCAGCGTCATCGTCCTTCTCTGACATCTGGCGCTTCTGCGATGGCACGATCGGAGTCGAGACTTCTCTCGTCTCCAAACGTCCTGCTGCTGCTGCGGAGGCTGAGGAGGACAGGGTGATGGAAGATGCGGACCATGAGACGTGTGGCATCGTGATGGGAGAAGTGGCGAGCAGAGGCTGGAGTGATGGCGCTTGGTCGGAGAAGGGTGGAGTGGGGCTGGGAGTGGAGGAGCGACTGCTTGCGGGGGACGGTTGGTTCTGGTCCCAACTCACAGAAGACTCGCTCATACCGGCTTTCCCTTGCTCTGTTGTAAACGTACGCAAACACAATTGCACATATTACGCTGCACGTAAAGTACACTGTAACTATTTGATAAACTTTTGTGCTGCATGTATGTCACCTTGTGCTGTCAGTTCGTTGAACTCTAGCGATCGACAAGGCCAGCCTTCTCCATTGCTTTCTTTCTGATGTCGCTTCTCTTAGTTGTTCCAGATTCATTCATAATTCATGTATGTAAATGTATCTAATTAATTATACATGTACATGTATAATTAGTTTATTAACCGAAGTACGATCCCTCAGGAGGTAGGAAATTTGACAAAGGCAGTTTTTGATGATATTGATCAGGAATGAGCATATTTCATCCAGTCACCATCATTATTAAATGATATTATATTATTATTATTACTACTACTACTACTATCATCATTATAATTAAAATTATTATCATTATTATTACTGTCAATATTATTTAAAACTCTAATTATAATCATTATTATCATTGTCCTGACAATTTTTTAATTATTCTTAAATATCATCGTCATTACTATAGCCTATAAGGATCTTGCTTAATGGTCCTTACCGAATGGATAGTCACACGAATCTGCTTTTAGGTACACTACTATTTCAAAACTATTCCAACTCAATCAAATCAGCTGCATTGTTATTTTCCAATTGTCTACCTATCCGTTTGCCTATCAAATGCCTACATGTCTATTAATATATCTGTTTTAAAATCCCGCCAATCAATTGATCTATTTAACCAAAGCAAAAGTAGAAATGACAATTCAGTATGTAATCAAACCGTGGCACTGACCTAAGTCGCTCGAAGCCTGGCAAATGTAAATCGTCATCATCGGACGAACTGACCTAAAAACAAAGCAAAAATGGGTCAGACCAAATACAAATCAGAGCAAAACAAAAACGTTTCAAAATTATGATAGACGAAAATGACAATAAATAACAATAACGAATATGATTACGAGAAAAATAAATAAGACATGTGTTATGATTTTGATTACAATAAAGATTACGACATGCAAAACACACGGTGAGCGCTGATAAGCATGCAGATTTCTTGATTAAAAAAGCCCTCCCCCCCATGACAGACCTGGCCTTCAATGTGTTGTAGAGTCGAATGCCATCGGCCAATCCACAAATCTGAATGAGATCATCACGGTAAAGCCTTAGAAGATCAGCCCCTGATGAAGAAGACGGTGAACAGACAAAGATCATAAATTAAAAAAATACAAAAGTCACGCTGAGAAAAATAAATTAAATCATATCAGTGGCAGCACTAGCAATAGAATTTCAGCAGGTCGTGTCAGGGTCATGGGAGTTATTCAGCTGGTTGAAAATCAAATGCAAAGATATAATTACAAATTTCAAGAATTTTTGGCAGATCATGAAGCAGGTCAAGAGTAGAATAAGTAGGTTAAATGACATGCCGCAACCTATGGTAGCGCCACCACTGAATTACATAGAATCTGACAAAGTTTCTGTAGCATATAATGAAAGTCTAATTCACCTACAGGATCCTCATCTCAGCGACAGGTTTATGCATGACACAAGACCGACCCAAGTGAGTCAGAAATTTTTTCTGCATGAAACTGTCTAAATAGCTCGTTTGAAGTTCTCACCGGCGAAGTTCTGGAAGGTACTGACGAAAGAAGTGAATCGATGGTCGCAAAGCCACTGCGCAACTTCGTCCGGAGAAGCGGTCTGTAGGAGAAGCTCCTGAGAAGAACACAAAAGACCAAAGTCTGCAATTTAATCACAAGTTTATCGCTAAACATCCTTTCAGCAAGATTGCATTTATAAGGTTGTTGCATTCCTCCTCTCCTCTTCCACTACACTCATGTGACAGACAAAATCCCCTTGTCCTGTGAGCAGACTGCTTTCGCCAAAACTTGAGCTTTCGCCTTAATTGGTCTTATTTATTTTGAAAACTTTATAATATTATAGAGGTTGTTCAAGGTAAGCTACTAAGAATGGATCCAGCCTAACCATGGCTAAAATAAGACAGTTCTGAGATTCTTAAGGAACAGAGTTGAGTGACCCCTGGGAACTAAGCACAGTGGGTAACAGGGAAGTCAGCTCTCTCCATTGACACATTCTCTGTTATTAACTGGTACCCTAAGTGAATATTTCCGCTGTCCCAAAATCCCTTTCCTTTCACACTGGGATATGTGTACAGCACACTGTGAGAGCACTTCATAAATGTACAGAATGCGTCAGAAAGTGATCTAGGGAACAAGTGAAGCTCAAGAGGAGTTGTCATTACCTCGACAGTCTAGCCACTCTAACCATAATAATTATGTTGGTGGATAATACTAGTCAAGATGTTTTTGACGGTCAACCAATAACTGAGAAACGCTGACCAGTGTTATGTAGTCACTTGCCTCTGTTTCTGTCGTCGGAAGAGTTGGACTGGGAGCAGACATGCACATCGATAGACACGTCTCAGACGGCCGCTTGCGAGACTAAACCAACAAACAAAATGTGACACTTAAATATAGAAAACAGAAATTCAAACTGTTTCAGCTCATGCAGAAGAAACGTGCTTGGGTGAAGTTTTGAGATGCAGAATAGTCGTGTTTAAGCACTTCATCAAGGTTCTTAACAGGCAACAGACTGATTAAATAATAACTAATTGATTGATTGAGTGATTGATTGACTGATTGTTTGGGTTAAATGGGCACTTCAACATCCACCACCAACAGCGCCTTTATCTCTGCTACCACCTCCACCACCCAATTCCAGTCCTGCACCACCACCACCACCGTTTCTGCTATCACCTTCAGTCCTTCACCTCCACCTCATCACCATCATTCCCACACCACCACACCATCATTGCCCCACCCTTGACATCAATCACCTCCACTACCATGATCACCACCACCACCACTGGTGTCTTGCCATGAGCAATGTATACATACTGAGCAATGTGGGGCGCGGTGGTGTAGTGGTGGCGTCGCTGCCTTGAAGCCGGAAGGTTCGAGGTTCGAATCCACCTGGCCGCGTAAGGACCTTGGGCAAGTCCTTCACTCACAATTGCTCAGCGCTTCGGCGTGAAACTCCGATGCAGTGTCCGCTCTGCATTCGGGAGCGCCTCTGAGTAGAGAGCTTGAAGGGGCGCTATAATAAGTGCACAAACAAAATGTATACATACTGAGCAATGTATACATACTGAGCTGCTATTCACTGTTGACGTCGATCCCGCATTCGTCGCCACTGGACTCGAAGAACAAACAACGGATGATGACGACGATAACGACGTTCTGAAACAAATTATCAGACTGAAAAATTCACATAATATCTGCTGATATTCTCCTCACGCGTTTCAACTAACAAAAAATATGAGACTCAAAAATAGAAAGAGAAATGCAAACTGTTCATAAAGTCTCCCATTCCAAATTCATTGCTAAGGATTCTTGATTCCTGAGTGTGCTCCTAATCCCATCGGAGTGTTCCACGCTCTTGCCCTCTCTCCGCCTCTGAGTGGATTTCTTGAAGTGGTGCTATATAAATTCTTGAAATGAAAAGAATTCCTTCACCTGTTACTTTTTCAGTTTACCGTTCCTTGTCATCGAACGTGCTAGGTGCTAGTTATTCATCCACGTGTTTCTAATGCCTTGAGCAATCCTAATTTGTTCGTTTGCTAATAATTCCCTAGCTTGCTCTCAATTCCTTCGAGTAGTCAGTTGTCTTTGTAACCTAAAAGCTTTCGAGCATTCTAAATTCCCACTATTCTTCCTAATTCCATCGGGTGTTCATATTTCCTTTGAATGCTTCTTATTCTTTTGCATACGCAATATTTCTTCGATTGTTCTTAATACACTCAATTACCCTTCCTTGCTTCAGAAAGCGGCTCAAAACTCACTACTTCTCCTTGGCTTTCAAGCACATGGATCTCTGATTGCATCTTCCTCTGGCGGCTGACTATCCGCGCCTCAGATTCACATTTTGGTATGACCTTGCACGCGTTAAAAATTTATTTAATAATAATAATAATAATAATAATAATCAAACATGTCACACACCAAACTGTCACCCACACAAAGCCACGTATGCCAGCTTGACCCATTCTTCAGAGCTAAGACGGCAAAATTGATTCTTACTTCGTGAGACCTTCCGTCGTTTCAATGATGGGATTCAGCAAAGTGTCTGTCGCATCCGGCATCAGATTCAGTTGCGGCTGTTTCTCTGCAACGGGATCTGGAATCACAGGACTCAAGACGAGACAGGCCAGGGTACCAGGTGAATCAACGGCTGGTTCCACGCTCTTGCCCTCCTCCTCGTCCTGCTGCCGGTGCAAGAGTTCCAGATAATTGTGGACCTGCTCGAGCGGAATCTGTTGAAAAGAAATCAACAATCAACAATGACCTCGAAATAATCATCAACGGTGGCCCTATGATCATCAACGGTGGCCCTATAATCATCAACGGTGACCCTATAATCATCAACGGTGGCCCTATAATCAACGGTGGCCATATAACGTTGGAGTCCAATAGGAGTAAGCTCATCTGCATGAACATCATTATTGTAATAACATTTTTTTAAAACATTTTAACATTTATTTATTTATTTCTTACAATTGCTATAGCACCCCTTCAAGCTCTTTACTCAGAGGCGCTCCCAACTACAGAGCGGACACTACGTCGGAGTTTCAAGTCGAATGACATGAGCAATTGTGAGCGAAGGACTTCTGCTCAATGTCCCTGCACAGTTGCCAACTGAGAGAAGAATGCATGAAGCCACAACGTGACATTACGACTACATTACAAGGTGAGGGCCCAAACCACCTGGCTACCGCATCCATGATGGTACAAACAATGAAAAGAGTAGCCGATAATCTTGTATTACTGGCCTTAACCTACACAAGAACTCAAGATACATGAATTCCATGCATAACTGACTACAGAAAACATAGCAACAAGAATCTTTTAGCGCAACAAGATGTCACCAAACCTCGGTAAGCACTGTGCATTCGTACGACGGCTGATACTTGCTCTGCAAAATGAAACAAAACAGAATAACGTTAAGAAATACAGATAAGTATTTAAACAAATCTTAAAATCAAAAACGTAAAAGAAAGTGAGACCAAAAGCATTTTTTAAAAAGTCAGAAACTAAAGGTAGTAGCATCTTTGTTTATTTAAAATATTCTCGATGACCAAAAGAATTTTAAAAAATTTCAGAAACTAAAGGTAGTTAGTATCTTTGTTTATTTAAACCATTCTCAATGCCACACCACATCCAGGTACATGCGACATGAAAAATAAGATTGTTTTTTGATCTATCAACTGAACAGTGCGAACATGCATTAGTGTTTTTATCAGGCTCTTTCAGTATCGCATACATGATATAATTCAGGGCTGTGGATTTTACGAATAATTAATAAATTCTTAAATATTTTAATTCATTAATTTCAAGGATAATTTCATTTATAAAACCAAATCGTAATTCGTCTGCACTTGCCTTTTCTGTCGCGGATCGTCGTTCGATCTTCTCTCGATCCGTTTTATTCTTACGATCGGCTCCTTTCGGCTGCGATCAACAGAAAACGTGAGTCAAAGAAAGTCACCAACGTAAAATGTCAAATCAATGTTAATATGCAAGTATCTATTTGTAACCTCGAGGCTAAAATTTTTACTACATAGCAATATTAATATTGATCAATTGAATAATAAACAATAGCAAAAATTAAAATAAAATAATAATAATAATTTAGTAATAAAACCAGGAAACAGAATATGAATAGGGCTTTTCTAGACTTTGATTTTATACTAGGTGACAGTGAAGTCCCTGAGTGATCTTGTATACCTCGGGCAAAAAGAAAATAATAACAATAGCAATAATTCAAAACAATAGCAATAGCACAATTAATAACAATTAACTAGTATATTAATAGTATAATAAAAAAAATAACAATAATTCGTGTAACGATGACATCATACTGACCTTGAAGACCTTGACCTGACAAGAGGCGCAGTGCAGCAACATCGGATTCTCCGTCGTCGAGTGGCTGTACGTCTCCACCTGGATCCGGAATGGCACTCCCTTCTCTCCTCCGTGCTTCTTCGCCGTAAACTCCGTACTGATGCAGTGCACCTTGATGAAGACGGACGTATCGTATGAAGGATCCCATACGAATTCAACGCAGTTCAGACGATGCGGCTCAATTTTTACGTCCAACAGACCGTGCGACAAAGGGATATCTAAAACAATTGTTGCATTGTTGCAGTGCTGCTTGATAACATCAGATACCAATAACAGTAACTATAGCAATAATAACGATAATAATGATAACAAAAATAATGAAAACAATAATAATAACAGCAGTACTAATAATTAATAACAATAGTAATAACAATAAAAATAAGTCATTCCAGAACATTGCCCTCCCCAAATGTTTTAAATCCTGAGGTATCATAAATTATGTACCCGGAGAGGAACAAATAAATAAATAAATAGCCAAACAATAACAATTATAATAATAAAAATAATAAAAATAATGACAGATTACCAATGTCGACAATTCTTTCTCCAGGTCGTGTGTGCTTCCAAACCTCAAGCTGTTCCTTTTCCATGTACTGCAGCCTTCGCTCGTGGAAAACGACCCTTACGATGCTCTGGAAAGAAATGAACAAAACACTGCAACAGAGCAAGTACACAATCTCTGTTGGGCTAACCCCAACACCAAGCTCTTACCCACACAGGATCCTCTGGGCAAACACAAACCACAAACTATAACCCACACAGCTTCCTCTGGACAAATACAAACCACAAATTCTAACCATACAGCTTCCTTTGGGCCAATGCAAACCACAAACATGTTCATGTGGCTGGCCTGGGAACGCTCCTGAGTAACATGAGTAAGTGCACAGAATGAATGAATGAGTATGCTATGTAGTACTGTGTAAGCCAACGGAACACTATTGACTCACCTTTAGAGCCTGCTCCTCGACGTCAGTTCCCTCCTTCAACCGCTTCAACTTTATCTCGTACGATTGGCCTAAAGCACGAAACAAAGATTATATGAACACATGGCAAGTGCTTAATTGCAAGGTTCTAAAATAGTGTGACTTAAATAGCCCAACATATTACACAACCGTACATGCATACAGAAGGGTGTGCTCTTGGTTCCATTCGCATGAATTACAAATATACAGAATTCAGCCTCTTCCGTGGTGGATCCGGTGGTCTGGAACGGGTTCCACAGGAGCTATATCTGCTTCTTGGGGCTTTATTGAAGCATTTTTTATTCAATGCTTAGCTGTGTTATTTAGACGTGCAAAAGTCAGGAGCACTTCTGTGTAGACCCTGAAGAGGTGCTATATAAATTCTTGAATGAATGAATTCTCCAGATACATACAATGCAACCAAACAGTATTTCTATCCATCCAATGCATCCATCGATCGCATTTATTATAGCGCCTTTTCAAGATAACTATTAAGAGATGCACCTGACCAAAGGCAGTGTGCATAAATATAAATAAAAAGAATAATAGCATACTGAAGAAGCTCACAAAGAAACTCACACAATGTATCCATCTCATGACTACACTGGATCCTAGGAATGAAAAAAATTTAGCGACACAGATTTCAGAAAAGCACACAAAGAAAAAGAAAAATGCCGATGAAAACTGGCAACCGACCTTGGTTGAGATAGGTCAACGTCTCCTCCGTGAGTCGTGTGGCAGGCGACGTAGCAGCGCAAAGAACGTACTGGAACCTTTTTCCGACAGAATTCAAAACAACAAAAATTAGATGAAAAAACAACAACAAAACTAAAGTACATAAAAAAAATTGTTATTAGCCTTCAGATTTTGAAGCCAATAGAACATCTGATTAGAGAGGGCATAGCCCAAATACTTTTCATTACATCCACAATTGCGATTTTCTGCTTATGATAGAGACTCCAATTGATCATATAATTTCTCAGCATTGTCTTGTTAATCCCTTTAGCGGCCGACCGGCACATAATTGTATAGAAAATTGACGATTATAATCGGGGTTGTCGGTAAAAAGGTTAATCGATAACTCCACCAATGCTTTTACTCTCGCAGTGCCAGTCCCAAGCCTGGATGAAGGAGGAGGGCAACCCTAATGATTTATGTTATTATACAGTGTTGTTAAACTTAAACTACCATGTAACAATGCACTTTTTTCTTAATAAACTTCCATAAAACCTGAGCCAGCATAGCCACAGCATGTGTAAAGCGTCAAGACACCACAGTTTCGCATTAGACATCGCAATCGCAATCACATGGGTGCCAAACTAAATGTCAATACTAGCACATGAGTGTCAACCTAAATGTCAATACTAGCACATGAGTGTCAAAAAATGTCAATACCAGTGCAAAGTATTGCATGATTACCACACTAAGTGTCGAACTGCAGTCTTATTGTCTTAAAGCATTGTCTTAAATTCATATTTTAAACAACCGACCGATTTTCGTTGTCATCGACCTCCTGCAACTTCATGGACGTCATGAGGTTGACCCATTCAGGGTTCATGTGGTCGAGCGAGTCTCCATGCTGCTGCAGCGTCGGAAGGGACATTGAGTGGACACTGGACATCGTCAGGTCATTGTGGAAGGACACCGGAGAACCCTTGCCGAGCGTCAGGGTGAGCGACGGACTCGATATGCTCGCAAACTGGTCCTGCAGTTGACCGCTCGCTTGCTTCGCGGAGTCGGTCTTGCTCGACCCGGTCTTCTGACGAGACCTGAGACAACGACAACAGTGCAAGGTGATTACTGATAAGTTTGGTATTGTTGCAATTTAATTAGACATTTATACAGTGCTATTCAAAGAATTAAAAGTCAGAGATACCCACTGAACCGACCTACATAATGCTAGATGTTGAATTCATGACCATAACAGGGTCAGAGTCTCGGTGGGAATCAGAAACTTCCTATTACGAAGTCCCTGCAGGGTTTAGTACCTAACTACTTCTGTTACTTGATGTGCAAGCCAATCTCTGAATGATCATCATGACCTTTTTGTTCTGTTGATCGTCTTGCTCTATTTGTACGTTGGTCATGGACCTCATTAGCACAGCATCGGGTTTTCGTTATTGTGGAGCTCTCAATGTAGAATGACCTTCCCATCCAATTTGTAGCAGAATTCTGCTGGGGAATTCACCTGAATATCTTCAATGCTTTAATGCTTTTCACGGGCCTGTTGCACAGAGAGCACTTCTGAATACATCTGCTGTGAGAAGTGCTTTACAAATTTTCATAATAGATTAGATCATAAATGCGATTCAAACCTAAGCTACAATATCAATTATAAGAACAATTGCAATTTCATCTGAAACATAAGTGTTAGTACTTAAAGTCAAGTAAGCTAAACTATATACCGCACGTGCAGATCAAAATCTTGTACTGTAGACATGGTAACTTACCCATTTTCCTGCTTGAAAACGGGAGGCAAAGCGAGCAGAGCCTCACTGAAGACACAAAAGTACAAAATTAAACATAGCAAATCATAGAAAAGCATTCAAATGGTGGCGATATATAAATTCACGATAACGATAATTATCGCCCTTTGTATGATGTTGCCCATGGTAAATCTGAAAGAGCTGTCCAACATCAACTGCCGCAAACGTCAAAGAAATCGCAGCTCATATTTATAGGCACAAGGCAGATGTCTGCAAAGATGGAAAGGGTTGAAGGCGTGTCATTCGAACATTCTCCACATTCTCGCTTGGCGCCTCATAAAAACTGGATAATCACGCACCGAACAATGCTCTTGTGAGCAACAGATATTTTCAATAATAATCATAATTAACTACAAATTAACATCTGATGCAAAGAACGAATCCTATCATCGCAATTTATTAATAATGACTTTGTTGTAATTTAATAAACGTGCAAAGAATCTACTTCCGATCCAACTACATAACAGACCTCATATTATATGTGCTCGCGCCCAGCTCAACACCAAGTCCCGATAGAGATCCATCAAAATCGTCTGCAAGACCTCCGTCTATGTCGTCCGATTTGATATTTGCAAGCCAGTTATTCATTAAATTGTGCGACATTTTCGCTTTTCTGCTATTTTACTTTATAATGTTTTGGTGGCCATTACTATAACGCGGACGACATGTCGAGAATGACGTCCTCTAGTTACGTAGTATGTACGCTTAGCGCCACCTATACAACTTCCCACTTTATAATTATTATGACTCAATTACAAGAATTTCAAGCAAAATAATGTCTTTTATGGTCAATTATCAAATGGGATCGCTGAGGATTTCATTCAGCCTGTTGATATTCGGATATTCCCTTCTGCATTGTTACTTTGAGCAATAAATGTAAAATGTAGCCTAGGTCTATACATTTTTCTACACGAATCGCATGGTTCGATCGCATTCGTGTTTCAATGAGTTGATTACCGACCGCCAGATGGCGTGTGGTCTACGTGGAAAAATACCGAATCAAACTCCTCGAATTTCATTTTGTCCTAGTCTAATGTAGTCAAGGACTCTAACCCGAAAACTATTAGGTCTCTAATATCAATTAAATTCAATTCAAGACTTAGACTTTAGAACTTTTAGCACAATCATGTCTAGCGAGAGATGCCGAGGGGTTGAGAGTTCAACCATAGGCCCCTAGTCTTTCTTAAGAGTCAGGACCATAGGTTCATAGTAGACCAAAGTCTTCTTTTCAAACCCCAACTCCACGTGGTTCATAGGCTAACCCCCAAGTTATTTTTCTACGATTTTGTGATACTCTTTCAGTAGGCCTACTGTTACAAAATTCACAGGGCACGATCGATCGAAATAGCCTACGTTGGAAAAGGTTCACGTTGCTCGAATGTGATGCTCTCAGTAATCCGTAAAGCTGTATTTTTCAGTGTAGCCTAAAGTAGCGCCAGTAGGCCTACCGGTCTGCAAAAGGAGGAGGGCGCTGTTTCCTGCAACACCGTAGGCCTAACTAATCGTCGACTCTCGATCGTCTGCTCTACATGTATGCGTGTTGTCGGGAATTCACCGGCCAAGCCAGACACTAGGCCTATAATCAAATCGCTACTCTAGTAGGGCCTATAGGCCTATATAATCTTCCATGGCATTGCGTTGCTAGGGCTTCCAGTTGGTCTGACTCAACGCAGCGCTTGTGAATCGGCCATTCAGGGCTGCACTGGTGAATTTTGAGGTGAGTAGTGTACTCACTGAGTAGCCTACCGCCGGCTGAAAAATCAAATTTTTTGGCCGAAAAGTTTCTGACGAACTTTTATTAGTCATCGCCTACTTTTCTCACCTTATCTAGCTCGTAGCCTAATTAGCCATAATATTATGTTCAGTTCAGGTCCAAAAACCACTATTTTCACGATTTTAGACTATTTTCTGCTCATAATTTCTTTTCACACACATTTTTTTCTATTAGGCTATTCTTTGTGAGGTGAGTATGCGCTGTAGTAACAGTAGGCCCTATAGCCTACCCGCGTAGGCCTATACCATAGAGTAGGCTACAGCCCTGGATGCCCACGCTGTAGAAATTTGTCTCTCTCAATTTCGTGACAATCATTATTTTCCCCCTTCACGAAGCGAACACGTAGAATCGAGGCCCGTGTGGAAATGGCTGACGATATTATTGTGTAGCGCAGAATGAGTTTATCATCGCAAAAGACAACCTGGGGAAATCATTTGCCGTAGTCCTTTGACAATAATGTACACACCATCCACATGCAGCACCAACCAAATCGAGATCTTTTTTACTTACCATGTCCATGTGGTGCAGACCTGTGACCCCTTCTCGTACGCTAAATTGAAACTGTCAATCGCAAATTATTCCTGTAGGGATTTATCCGCTCTGCAACTAAAGCGAAACCGTGTATTATGCTCTGCGGTTGGTCCCAGGGTTTTGTAATGGCTTCCTCGGGGGCTCCGTCTGTTCCCTGGATCACGCACTGACAGTGATCTATAGGACAATGCAATTCGCACTCCAGGGTTCGATTATGCAACTGATAGGATACAATAAATAATATAAGTTTACTTTGCGTAGTTACAATGCGGCGATAGAGTAGCCACATGTGCTACAACATGACTATAATAGTTTTGGTGCATGCTATTAAATAGATCTATTATAGCCGTCAAATAACCCGGCTGTAGGCCTATATATACTATAGCTAGTATAGGCTATGGCAATTGGCAACTGAAAATGCTCAACCATACAATTACTTTCAATCCTCACCTCTTGCAGACGACTTAATGTGGGTTATTTTACAATTACTCTTCATTCATTATTTTTAAAAATGTGACTGCAGGGACGGTCATGGACGGCGTCCAGACACTTATTTTCAAATGTCAACGCAGTCCCATTAGGTCAGCAGTGTGTGGAAAGATGGGGGCGTCCAGGCACTGTCTTACCTTTCTACACTTTTAGCGCCGACTGATTGTTCAATAGACGATCATTTCAAAACTCTTTGTCCGGATCGGGTGGATCATGGAGTTAGGAGCGCCTCTGAGTAGTTACCTTGAACGGATGCTATAAGCTTAATTATAAATTCTTGAATGAATGGTCAATATTAAAACGTGCATGCATGCATCCATCTCTCTTACGCTTTGCATACATTGCGAAACACGTTTTCAAGTTACAGACGACAAAAATAAAAGTCGCAATCGATTTTTGATCAGTTTTGTATGCACCTGCGTGGATGTAGGGTCTACTCCACAGCAGTTTCAAAACAGCTTTAGACGATGACGTTATTATTTTATTCACAACATTTACGTTGCGCCGTTACAAGCATCACGATGGCGAAGTCACAAAGCAAAGTCGCGACATTACCAGAATCTGATAGTAATGTAATTAATTTTTAGTTACCGGTACACATCATACGAAAACCACATTATATATTTTATTTTATTGCAGCCTATAGGCCTAATTGTATCTGACCATTTCTAAAGCGCTTCTCGCCGCAAGAGCATAGGCGCAACCACCCTATGGGACCCACGGGACGCGTCCCCCTCAACTTTTGAGTGGTTTCCTAACTTTATTATTATTATGGTCCCCACAACTTTTAGGACGTGATTCATTATGGTCCCCCCAACTTTTCGGACGTGATTGCACCTATGCGCAAGAGCCTTTCAGAAGCGCTTCCAGAGAAAAGGCAGGATTTGAAGAGAGAGAAAGGTGAGAAAGACTACACGTATACTATCAGACAGAAAGACAGATAGAAGACTGTTGTGCCAAATTGTAATCATCATCGTATTCTTCAGATTTCTGAAGCACCACTCGAAAGCCAGACGCAGGGCACCAGCTGAGTAGTCCAAAAGACTGAAAATAGCAATCCGAAGGAGGTCGTATAATAAGCATGCATACTTTCGAGATTCATAACCCGAATGAGTGCCATGGCAATTACTAATTAGGCCTACTGTCGAAATCTCCACCAATCTATGTGATAGGACTTCCATGAACGCCATGCGAGAATATAAATCCTATAATTTTACAAAAAGAAAATTAAATTCTTCCAGAGTGATGACTTAATTTAAAAAAATACAGGACCTATAAAATTAGCCCTCAAATAATCTAGTATAATATTGCAACTGTCCGAATCTGCACCGTAAAACATATCCATCACGTAGGCATAGTAAGCGAATCGCAATAATCAATCCAATCAACGACTTCTTTTAGCCGAACCCTAAAGTACGTCCTGAACAATCCAACTTCCGGCGTTTCCTTCAACTTCCGGTAAAGCGGTTCTCGGAGGTTAGCGAACTCCTCCAGAACCCTCTCTGGATGCTTCCTCGCCGCCAGCCAGCGTATCCTTGCGACCGTGCGGCGCCTGAAGACGCAGCTGGACCGCAGGAGTCGGCGATGGAAACCAAGGAATTGGAGTCCGGATTGGGCTCCGTGGTACATCAGTTCGTATCCATCGATCAATCCACTTTCGTTGTCGATGAGGATGAGCTTCCCGGAGCCTCGGATCTGACGAAGGTTCCGGATACTTTCACCCATGATGCTTGGCTTCATCTCTCGCTCGGCCCCGTCCTGCATGCTGGCAACCCTGCACAATGATACAATGATACAATGATGCAGTGATACAGTGATGCAATGATACAATGATACCATGATGCAGTGATACAGTGATGCAATGATACAATGATACAATGATGCAGTGATGCAGTGATACAACGATACAATGATACAATGATGCAGTGATGCAATGATGCAACGATACAATGATACAATGATACAATGATACAATGATACAATGATACAACGATACAATGATACAACGATGCAGTGATGCAATGATGCAACGATACAATGATGCAATGATACAATGATGCAACGATACAATGATACAATGATACAATGATACAATACACTATAAGAGGCTTACAGTGGGAAGAGAATAAATTGACAGCCTATACGAGATGCATTGATACACAGGATGAAAGCTGCGTATTGATACATAAACCAGACAAACATCGACAATCGACATGACATTGTTGCAATCGCATGTCGTGCGTTTCTTATCGACCTAATCACATAATGGGCTACGTGTGCGTATTTGTGCGTGCCTGGGTATAAAGGGAAGTTAACAGATAGAAACGGACAGTCAGACAGACACACACACACACACGCACAGAGAAAAAGAGAGAGAGACACACAGCGATATAGCAATGCAGTATAATAAGAGAATAGACACGAAATTCTAGCGTTTAATTAAATTGCGCTAAAAATAATCGAATAATAGCAATGTCCGCCGAATCAATCACCCATTCTCCTTCCCTGCCACCCCTTCCTCTGCCTCACTCCTCTCTCTTTCTCTTCCTTCCTCACTCTCTCCATCCATCCCTCCATTCATACTTCACTCCGTCCGTCCGTCCGTCCCTTCTTCCTTCCTTCCTTCTCTCTTTCTTTCTTGGTCAATGACGCATTGGTTGCCGCTTGCATTAGGTCAGCATATCTGTCTGTCTGTATGTGTGTGTGTTTATGTGTGTGTGTGTTTGTCTGTATGTGTGTGTGTTTATGTGTGTGTTTGTCTGTATGTGTGTGTGTTTATATGTGTGTGTGTGTCTGTCTGTCTGTCTGTGTGCGTGTGCGTGAGTGTGCGTGTGTATGATGCTGACCGGTCGTAGTGTCCAGTGATGTAGTCGAATAGGATGAGGTCGGTCCACTGTGTGAGGCTGGTCAACTCATCAGTGGTCAACTGCTCATGGTCAAGGATTGCAGCGGTCATCGCCACTCCAGACTCATAGGATGACAACAAGACACGAGGTATTCGGACTCGTGACCTAGACAACGACAACATAATAATTATAATGAGCAACGACAACATAATGATAATGAGCAACGACAACATAATGATAATGAGCAACGACAACATAATGATAATGAGCAACGACAACATAATTATAATGAGCAACGACAACGACAATAATATGGGAAACGATCGACAACAACAATTAATGAGCAAAGACTACAAATGATGATAAACTGACAAATAATAGATCTATAAGCTTAATTAAAATATTATATTACGCGTTCATGTCATCGTCATCATCATCATCATCATCATCGTCGTCATCATCATCATCATCATCGTCGTCGTCGTCGTCATCATCATCATCATCATCATCATCATCATCATCATCATCATCATCATCATCATCATCATCATCATCGCCTCCACCACCAGCTTTGAAATTTAAACTGCTTTTGGGCGCGCTTGAGCTGAGAGCGCCTCTGAGTAGTTTTCTTGAAGGGGCGCTATATAAGTTTTAGAATGAATACAATATAATTTACTAAAATAGTTTAGAATTAAATATATCATTGAACAGAATGACACAGAAGTAGTCTACTATTATTATTATCATCAGTAGGCTATTGTTTACTTTTCGTGATTGAGATCGTTCATCCATTGTATGAGGGCAACGAAATTCCCAGAAGACCACTGTGCAGCCGTGAAGTTCTGCGTGCGCCACAAGGTGTCGCTAGCGTTCAGTTGTGACAGGATGACGGCGGGAACGTTGTCCATGGCAAGCAGTCTTGACAGGTGGAACGATAAGATCTCACCTTTATAGGATGATGAACATTGAACAGGTGGTTGTGATCGTTTAACGGCCATGCACCTAAATGCCTCAGGTGTGCTGTGTATGATTATTATTATCTCGAAAGCAATATTTATTATGGCAGCCAAAGACTCACCTAGGAATGGCGGTTCTACGGTAAAAGATATAGATAGGTGGGTGGGTGGATGGATGGATGGGTTGATGGATGGAGGGGTGGATGGGTGGATGGATGGATGAACCGCTACTTGGGTGACCCTACTCACTCAGCGGGATCTTGGTCCATTTTGAGCATAGCATTGTGGCCAATATTGTATTAATGCCCAATGTGTAATTCGTGATTTACTTACTTCTACAATTGGCTGTAATTAAAAAGCTTGATTGATTGTTGATTGATTGATCGTTTGAGTGGATGGATGGATGTATAGATGCATGGATGCACGGATAGATGGATGGATAGATGGACGGATGTCTGGATGATTATATGGATATCTGGATGGTGAATTATATGGATGGATAGATGCATGGATTGGATAGATGGATGTAAATGACGTGTACCTCTGATGAGTGTGTCCTGTGGAGATCGATATCTTGCGCAGAGGTGAGTTCCATCTTCAAGGACGACGAACTGGTTCTTCGGTCTACCACATCTGTTCCACTGAGGATCCTCCATCGATCGGACCATCGTCCGACTCAGGGCGGCACGAAACTCACTCACATTGTCATCAGTTATACCTACGATCAACAAAGGAAACAGCCACGTTGGTCAGTGAGAAAGACAATGAAGCAGACAAGCAGACAGACTAAGGCAGACATAGAAACACAAACAGAGAAATACACAGAGAGACAGATAGACATGGGCAGCTCATCTGCTGGTATACCAATACCACAGACAGCCATGCGGATTCATGCAGAAGAACTGCGGAACTGGCGTAGGAATACAGGCTTAACCCTTTAACGACCAGCTATAATATGTTTTCAAAGCATTTTAGTACACGTTCGTCGTTAGAGGGTTAAGCTTATACACAGAGTCCGTGTGGTCTTAAAAATGCGCTAAAAATGTGATCATATTCCTTCGTGCGAACGATTCATTGGTTCAGAGGAGCAAGGTGTGAACAGTTTGATATACAAGACCGTTTGTATATAACACGTGTATGTGTGTATTTATGTATTCGTTGAAAGCATATATATAGCATATATATAAATTTAAATATATAATATATACACGTCTACAATATATACACACACATATATAATTATATATATTTATATAATGCACATGTATATGCTGAATAGAGGGACATAATAACGCAGGGGCGCCGTTAGGCGTACGCACGTACGCAAGTGCGTACAGCGCGGAAAGGCTAAAAAAATTTTTTTTCAAATTGTAAATTAAAGAATTAAAGCGTGAAATATTATATTTTTAGTCCAATAAATGCGATGATTGATGCAAATTAGTTTGGGGGGGGGGGGGGGTAGTGTTTAGGAGGGGAGTTATAATTTGAAGCCTTTAGAGTTGAGACCTACACCGGTTAGGCTATATACTTTATAAATAGGTAAAATGTAACTGGCTTGCGGATGAATTTTGAAACGCTTTGTTGGTAGTTAGACCTGTTTAAACTGTAAAAAATTACCTGTATGCGTACAGTGGCGGCGCCAGGGGGGACTAAGGGGAGTCTAAGTCCCCACTAAACGTGGCTCAGCCCCCCCCCCCCAAAGAAAAAAGCTGAAAATGTCTAAAACGGCTTACTTCGTAATAAGGAAACTAGACAATGACCAACGGCAACGAAATCAACTATATTATCATAGTGTAGATGCTTATGCCAGATGAGGGGGTTAGGGGCTAAACCCCTAAATGTGACTCAGCCTCATCCCAAAGCAAAAAGCAATGAGTCTCCATGTATCGGCTTAAAAGTTATTATTATCTTGTTTTCGGACCTCAACTGCGGCGGACGGTCATACATCGACTCACATGTGAGACATCAATTGCGACTGGGCTCGACTCCCGGAAATTGATTCTCTCTGCGACTCAATATTAGCAATTTAGCATGCACACAGTCCTCGAGATATCTTATTTGTACCCTAATGGAGCTGCAGGGGACAGATGCTTATGCTAATAGAATGCGCCGCAGACCGTGATGAGGTTATGTGCACCAAGTCCGGCCGGCCATTATTGAACTCATAAACCATTTCTTTCAGCAATAAAATAATTATGAGAAATTTGTTGAGATGACAGCTTAAAATGTTACCATTAAAGTGCTGATATCCTAAATTTAAACAATGGCCTACAAGGGGACACTTTTGAAGTCATAATCCACAACTTTCAGCATTGAAATGATGAGCTAATTAGTAAAAAGATGACAGCCCAAAATGCTATTATTGCTATGTGGAAATTCCCAAAAAATTTCATGACTTTATCGTTCATAAACAGTTAGCAAACATGAGCCTGAAACGCGCTCCTGCCGATGTCAACAGCGAAAAACGCGCTGGTTTCTGGGGCTCTGCCCCAGACCCCGCTGGGGGAGCTTACGACGCTCCCCCAGACCCCCTAGTCGGTATGACCTTCGTGCATTCGGCACTTGCAGTTTCGCGTCTCCAGCGCATGCAAAATCACCGCCCTTAAGAAAAATATTCTACTTGCGTTCCTGGGAGGAAGGGCTTGGAATTTCAGCCCCCAAACCTGAAATCCGGGCGCCCCCCACTGGTTGTACCCGTAAAACCCCCTACAAACGACATCTTATTTAAGTTTTCATGATTTTATCGTTCATAAATAGCTGGCAAAAAAGAGCCTAAAAAGGGCTCAAGTTGAGGTCAACAGAGCTAAAAATGCTTTGGCGGCTGGGGCTCCGCCCCAGACCCCGCTGGGGGAGCTTACGGCGCTCCCCCAGACCCCCTAGTCGGTATGGGCTTCGTGCCTTCGGCATTCGCATAAAAATTTTCCAGTTGGGCTTGGGGCTTCAGCCCCCCAAACCTGAAATCCTGGCGCCGCCACTGTATGCGTATACCCAAAAGGGAACAAAAAGCTTATGCTGTGATACCTCATAATCGCCAGTAGGCATATACGGTATATACATAGGCCTACATACATATATAATCGCTGTTCGATTCATATTATTTTGTGCAAGTTGTGCGTACAGAAAAAAATCCTGGCGGCGCCGCTGTAATAACGTATGGCTAGGTTGTGCGATGGCGTCACTTAAGAGCCGATGGTTCACCGGTTGTTTAGACTTTGCGCTAATTGATACTTAACACTTGACGAGTAAACAGACATCCGTGACGAGGCCAAGGAGGGATCGTAATATATATATATATATATATATATACCATCATACCCATGACTATATAATATATAAATAAATATATATATATATTATATAGGCTTGCATCTGCTGCTATGCTTAGACTCGGGCTATAATTATTATACTAGTCACGCCGCGAACAACGCATACACACACATGCACAGACACACGTAAAGACTAAAGACACACACACACACACACACACACACACACACACACACACACACACATCTAAATATATATAATCATATATATATATATATTCATATACATATAAACTCACATTCATCGGTAGGCATATATATATTATATATATAAATAAATAATTATATATATATATATATATATATATATATATATATATATTAAGTGTTCATGATGATTCGAAGGAAAAGGAAACAAAGGGAGAATGATGAAGACTGCATGTACAATGTATAGATAATAGATAATAATAATAAATGAGAACATAATAACACGATGATCTCGACTAACATTGAGTGCAGCAATGGACTTTTGACAAATGACAGAGGAACAATGGAGAACATTAATTTTATTCACACCTACATGTATATTGCCGCCGAATGCATGGATAAATTAATCTCGATTTATTAATCCGAATCTCAATGGAATTATTTGACTAGGCACCGGATCAAACCGGATCGAACAGGACTTTACTTGATATAGCGCCAGTGTTGGAAGCTGATCTCTATAATAATTATGAGATGGCCTGTGATTTGCGTTAATTACTATGTGCAAACAGTGCAACTATTATGATAATATAATATTTGTAGACATCTACAGAGGGCTAAAGATGGATGCACAGAACAGATATGCGTGGCGTCATTGGACATAATTATGAACCTGCCTGACGGCAGAGAACCAAAGAAGAAGAAGAAGAAGAAGACGTCTATAATTATTATGCGTGTGCCTCTGTGTGTGTGTGTGTGTGTGTGTACACGTGTGTGTCTGTGTGTGTGTGTGTGAGAGAGAGAGAGAGAGAGAGAGAGAGAGAGAGAGAGAGAGAGAGAGAGAGAGAGAGAGAGAGAGAGAGAGAGAGAGAGAGAGAGAGAGAGAGAGAGAGAGAGAGAGAGAGAGGTGCATGTGTGTAATGGTGTGAATTCCTTGGAGCATGCTACGTGTGAAGTGTATACGTCTGCGAAAGATGTATATCCGATGATCTCATGGGAATCCCCCTTCCTCCCTCTGCCTTCCTTCTTCCCTGCCTGCCTGCCTCACTCTCCTTTTCTCCCTCCTTCCCTTCCTCCTTCCCTCCCTCCTTCCCTTCCTCAGACAATTTGTTAACAAATTGCTGGCGCCTCGGTAGGCACTTCAGGAACGCAGCCATTAACACATCGCCCGAGTAGATGTGAAGAGCATCCTCTGCATCCTCCTCTTCCTCCTCTTATTCCTCATCTTCCTCCTCCACTTCCCTCCTTCCTTTTTCCGCTGTACGTCAGCCTTCGGTAGGCAGACGATGTCCGCATTTAAAGACCTTCCGCTGTATCACTCCGCCGGGAAACGGTCGACGATTTACCGCCTCGACCGAAGACACGGCCGCGGAACTATATTTGCGGAAGACTTGCGTCGAAAGGATCTCTCGCCTATGTTTTATTGTCATGTCCAAGCATTGCTTTATATTATGTTATTAACGTTGTATTATGTTTATATAAGATACTTTTATATAGCATACATATATTTATATGACATTCCATCTTTCTGTCTATAATTGCATTTTTATGTGCACTTGTTATAGCGCCCCTTCAAAATCTACTCAGAAGCGCTCCCGGCTACAGCGCGGACACTGAATCGGAGCTTCACGCCGAAGCGCTAAGCAATAATTATTGCAAGTGAAGGACTTGCCCAAGGTCCCTACGAGGCGGCTTGAGGAGGATTCGAACCTGCAAGCTGCAACCCTCCGGCTGCAAGGCATCGAACATACCCACCACATCACCACTCCGCCGTGCCCCACATATACAAAGGCATTGTATAAATATAACAAGACTGTGTCATATCATAGATGCATGTTGCAGAAGCTTTTATCTAGGTCTTCCCCTTCCTGTACGTGCCTCCATTCTTCCCTCTATTATTTCCCTCTTAGACATGTATCTACATGTATGCATAATTATAGGGGCCTAGACACGTACGTGGAAGGCTTTGTCCCTTCATCAGATGTCAGACACAATATGCTAAGCCCCCACTCCACAGCAGCAGCAGCATCATCAGCATCAGCATCATCATAAGCAGCATCATCATCATCATCATCATCATCATCATCATCATCATCATCATCATCATCATCATCATCATAAGCAGCAGCAGCATCATCATCATCATCATCATCAGCATCATCATCAGCATCATCATCATCAGCAGCAGCCGGTCGAATCCCATCAGCATCATTGGCATCCCTCATCAGCTGCAAGGTTCTTTCATCAGCTGCAGTATCATCATCAGTGCCATGCAGAATTGCAGATGCATGGAAGGCGGAACCACCACACAACGTTTCATCACCCGCGATAGACGTATACCCAGATATAATATTATATCCACCGTCCTCAACTGATTGGCGTCAATCCAACAGGTGGCGCCGATTAACTCAATTCCCACAGTGTATAATACTGTATATTGTATATATAATAGAATTTTGATATACATGTACGACCTGCATGATATACATATATATGCAGCATATTTAATGTAGGCCTATGTATATATGTGCACGATACTTCGTATACTTAAGCATACAAAAAACTTGTATTTTGAAACACATGCAGACAGAGAAACACAGAGACAGAGACAGACAGACAGACAGACAGACAGACAGACAGACAGACAGACAGTGACAGAGAAAAATACAGAGAGACAGACAGACATAGACACATACACACAGAGAGTTTTCTTGTAATGTTCACGAATGTTGCTGTAGAATCATTCATACAAAGCACAGGCATGCACACACATACACACACACACACACACGGACATGGACACACGCGCACACACTATCGCAAGATGATACAAAAGAATATGTATAAAAAGCAAACATTTATAATACCAGTCCTTTCTTTTCAAACTCAGAAAATAAGTGGACAGAAATTATGCACCACCATTCATAATTATTATTATTGTTGAGCGAAGTTGGTAAATTCGCATAATTATATATGGCCTATACAATACATGTAAAGGTATTACTTGGATTATATATGATTATATGTTGAATCTAATAAGTCAAATATTTATTACAATCGCAGGTATATTCATTGACCTATAAGTCCAATTCTCACTCACTCAGTCACTCAAGTCACTCACTCACTCACTCACTCACTCACTCACAATCAATAAATCTAACCAACCCAACCATATCAAAGTCAACGCCATGCATGTCAAAACGTCTTTCTTTCGACTCAGCAAATAACATCTGCTCCCAAATGTTTAAACGAACCTCTCTATCAGTTACAAACGCATAGACCGTCAGTTCCCCCATAATACGTCGCACTCTACCCATCTATACCCATCAGCTGCCCATCGCTTCTAAATTCCCAACGCCCTCGCTACCACCATCGCCATCAGCAAAGACCAGAACCAGCTGTACAGGAGGGTTGCCCGGTCGTCGCGAAAAGCGCGAGTTGGGCTACTTTCCAATGCGCTCGCGACTTAAAATATCGTCCTCGCGACCTGGCGATATTTTGGACTCCTTTAGAATATTGTCCCGCGGTAGCAACGATGCCATAATGAATTCTTATAATTTGACAGTTACAGTAGGTTGACACGTCACTTTTTCCTAGCTACAATTCATAATGTCGTGTTGACAATTAAATAGAAATACATGATGCATGTTTGACATCGGTATTTTACGGATTAAGCCTCGGTAAGAAGCCATCTAGATATTCACTTTTGATGTAACGACACCAATAAAGTACGTTTTAAATGTAGGCCTATATAAAAATGGCAATGTTTTCATTCAGCTGTTTATTGACGTCTTTAGGTTAACCTACTATCCACACCCCAAAGGGGTGTGCCTTTTGCTCCCGTAAAAGCTGGCTTATAAATACACATATTTTGACAAATTCTTCAATTCCTGTTTTGTTACTGTAATTGTTTACATATTATTACACTGGTTCAATAAACCAATTGAATTTAATTTAGTTTAACTCGTTATTTTTGGGCTACTTTTGGGCGACGTGCTCTCGCGACAAACCCTATCCGAAATCTGGCAAGCATGTGCAGCAGCGAGGAGCATCATCAACAATTACTGTCAGGTCTCGAACGCCATCTGATGATCGTCCAGCCAATCGACAGGAAGCAGAGGTTATCATCCTCCGCCAGACGTCGTCTCTCCTCTCTCCGCTGCTGATCTTTTCAGGCCAGACCCACAATGCACCGCTTTGTGCATTTCACACTTCAGCCGCCCTAGCGGCGATATAAATCACGTCAAAATATCTTGTCAAGAGGCGGTCTGTCGGTCTGTCTGTCGGTCTTATCTGTATATGACGCCTTTCCTTATCTACGTCCGGCGTTTTGGCGCAAATTTCCGCTTCTCTGGGCGCGAAAAATGGCGCCTGTCAGAGCCGACCGGAGCCGACGTGGCTGCTGCACGCAGGTGTGGGGTCAAATTGGTTCCCGGCGGAGAGGGTTCTTTGGTCGGTCCATTTTTCGCACACGCTCAGCCGAAGTTTGAATTGTCATGTTCTTCAGGGACTGGTCGTCCGCCCGCATAAGCTGAGGCTAAGAAAATGAAGTCGATTACACTTTCTTCCCAGGCCGTCTCCTAGGCTAGCTAGATAAAAAAAATTATAAGCTGGATGAACGAAGAGCAAGACAAAGCTATTGACAGATCATGGAACAATGCCCGGATATGGGGTGGGGGAGGCAGATATACTTTCCCGTGGCTTCCATTTCTACGGACAGCATTATCAACCCAGTCAATTCAGTGAAAATGCGCAGGGTCGGAATAGTTGTTGGTGAATGGAGAGACACAGCGTCAAATAAATGCATAATAATGCTGTCGCGCCATTTGTAAAATCTTCCGGAACTCTTTTCGCCACAGGTCCATAATCGGCTTCACACCCAGAACGCCTCTGGGCCTCCAGTTTTATAGCGCCCGACCGCCCGAAAACAGTCATCGTCGATTAGCGGAGGCGTCGCGTTCACCTAGAGGTGTGGTTCCGAGCGGTCTGGCTCATTAGCGCGAAGAGCGGATCGTTTGTTTATAGCAGAACAGACATTAATTGGCAGTAATAATTGTCTGCCTGATGACACGCAAATTAACCAATGCTTGATTATGCTAATTATTGTGGTTGCACCGGTTGAACCTGTCACGTGGTGTTCTAAACGAGTCTCCAGAGCTCTAGTGCAGGTTGCCAATTTCGACCCTATTACCGTTGTGATAAAACTGTATTTTACCGTTTTTACGGTGCGAAATTATTGTTTGTTGTCAAATACCGTCAACTGGGGTAACTTTGACATGCGGGGTAACTTTGACCCCCCCGGGGTAACTTTGATAATTGTTATGGAAACTTTGGAAACGGGACCAGAACAGCTACGATTTGACTGTTTCAGAGTACATGAGTGGTTGAAAATGTTTACAGCAGACATACATACATACTGTACATACATACATACATGCATACATACATACATATTAACATACGTACATATACATATATACATACATGCACACATACGTACACACATACATACGGAGTTACACACACATATATGCATACAATACATACATATATACATACTACATACATACATACATACATACATACATACATACATACATACATACATACATACATACTGATCTCAGTAAAGTGACAAAACACTACTTGGAACAAGCAAGGTACTGCCGGTACCGGTACTGCATGGTACCAGTACCAGCAAAATGACGTAAAGGTCAAGAGGTAGAAACCGTAGAACCATCCTCCGATTCTGAAAGTGGTGGATCAGTATCATGCCAAGATAGTAGTAGCCTACAGGTACTACCGGTACTTCGTATGACTCGGCAGGTGGTGACAATGCATCACCAGTGGTCGCCATAAAGTACCAGTAGCCTATGGACATGACCAATGGACTGTTGTGAAGTATGAAGGAAAGAAAGGTTATCTCAACTACATGTACATTGTCAAAATTCTTGATGCAAAGCCAAGAAGAAAACTTCTCAAAGTGCAATAATTTGTGAAGAAACAACCCGGCAGCAATTATTTCAGATTTACTGACATAGAAGCTGATATAGACCCTGCAGTTCCATATAATTCATTGTTGAAAAACTACAGGAGCCTACAGAAAACGACAGACATCAATTCCAGTTCAAAAATGTCACCTGTAAAGTCATGAATTCAAAGAAACTGATAAAAAACCTTTGAAATGCGTTGTCCCTTTGACAATGGAAAAGAAATTTTTTGGATACCCTCTCAATAGTCAGTTATCCAGTTAGGGACTTTTTTGGATCCCCAGATGGTTGGGGATACGTGTTTCTTTTTTAAAACTGAAGAAAACTATCAAAGTAGCCCCTATTGGGTCCTTATTTGATAACATATTGAAAAGTAAAAAAGTATCAAAGTAACCCCACCCCCTGGGGTTACAATGATAACTCTTTGGGCTTTAAAAAAATATACCAGGTATACTTTAAAAAAATAAAATCGAGTTTCATCGCAACCACAAGACATCATTTGGTACAATAAAGCAAAAAAATCAGAAAAATATTTTTAAAAAGTTCCATTTATGGAACCAAATATGCAAAAAACTATCAAAGTTACCCCAGTTGACGGTATAGAATTGAAGCTCGATTGCTGAAAATAATTATTGTTTACCTTGGAAATGGAAGGTGGATTGATGAAACTAACTCTTTGATTAAATTCAAGTTTAATTGATGTCAATAATTTTTTACGTTATAATAGAAGCTTGATTTTTGAAACGAAGTCTTCGCTTCAATTAATTAAGCTGCAGAGATCGTTGATAACGTTTTGCCCAGATAGATGTGCGATTGACGGGGAAAATTCTTAAGTAAATAGAAGTTGGATTGATGCACAAATTCTTGGCTAAAAAGAAGTTGGACTAATGACGATAATTCTTGCTAATACAGAATATCGATTAATGAACTTTTGATCCTTAAATAGAAGCTGAATTGATGACATTTATCGTTGACATTGATACATTGCTTACTTAACAACGTCAAGGATACGGATTGAAGATAAGAAACTAATTTAAGCCATGGGAAAACCATCATTTCATTTTTACAACTGCTACTGCTACTGCTACTGCTACTACTGCTACTGCTACTGCTACTGCTACTACTACTACTACTACTACTACTACTACTACTACTACTACTGCTACTACTACTACTACTATTATTATTATTATTGTAACGCCCGCCCCCGCGTACACTCCCGGAGTCGCCACTTCCGGTCCAACGTGTGAGAGGGCCGCGTGCGGTTGCAGGTCGTAGTTCAGAGATATAGACGGAGGAAGGGAGGCGGTAGCTTCGGAGTTCGAATCCCGTCGGGTTCGGGATGGCCAGGTATCTCGACCTCTTAGCTCTCCGTATGAAACTGGGGCCTTACTGGCCAGTCTTTCACTCCGGCGTAGGATTCCGGAGTTAACCGGAAGTGAAAGGTCCTTAGGCCTAGCCCCCGAAGCTCTTCCCAGGCCGATGGCTGAGTGGTAAGGTCTATCCGCGGTGGTACCAAAGGGAAACATTGTTTCTGGGTTCGAACCTGCAACCGGCTTCGGAGATGACCTGGGCGTTGCTTCTAATCGTTCTAGCCGTGAAGCTACTTCCGACAGCGCTTCTCGGACATTAGAATGCACTGCATAAATTTCCTCTCTAACATCAGTTCTCACTGAGGAAATTGCCACGTCCATGTTAGCTTCTACAATGGAGATAGCGTCCTCAATATTTGTTTGTACAGCGGAGATAGCCTCCTGGGTAGACCTAGTATTATTTTGTATTGCATCCTGGGTAGCCTTTGCGTTCGTTTGCATTGCCTCAAGCAATATCTCCATGGAGGAAGCTGGCCTTGAAGGCTGCGAAGGAGTAGACATTCGGCTTCCTTCCATTAGTGCTATATAAATTCCAATGATTTAACCTCCTAGGCCTAGCAAGAATTAAGACAGTAAGTTTAATTAATGAATCTTATTATTATCAGAACCATTCAATAATTATTCGCAATGTTAATCAACAGTTTACAGCTTAAAGCAACTGATAATAATATGCAACACAATTCAAACAGACCTCAATCGGAGCAGACAAAACGAATCCCCAATTTTGTACTTAGATGCCAATCTTAATTTATTAGCCTAAACGACCAAAATGAATTTCGTATTGAAAACCCAAGTAAAATTGTACCTTCTACTAGAGACACAGGACTAGGACGGCGTTATGCGAGGAAAGGCGCAGATGCGGCGTCGAATCCGGGACTTGTGTCGATGAAATGAGGCTCGGAAGAATCCGCCAAGCCCGACGCTGTGTTGTCGCTAAGACCGAACTGGCACGTCGAGAACAGGGAATCCACGAAAAGAAATATTAATAACAAATTGACGCCCGTAGGCTAATTGCGCAGAAGATATCGACGACAGAAGAAATTCCGAAACCCTGAGCGGTTTCGATCCAAACGAGAGAAAGATCGAAAACCAGAACGAAAGACTTAACTCCTTCACAAAGATGCGAAACAGAACCACGACGCTGACGATTCGCTCGTAACACAAAACCGCAATGCAATCGGCTCCTTGCCGGTTTCTAGAATTCTTGTACAGAATCCGTGAAGAACAAACGTGACACGCAATAACTCAGACGTCAAATCCACGCCGACTTAAATAAACTATCACGTTTCTAAAATAATCAAACTCCGATTTTGTAACTTGCTCTCCAGAGCTACACGTCTATCCTCGTCGAAGTCCGTCGTGAATCCGCCACAACTCTGCGCGTCTCTCTTATATAACCTTCCTAGGGGTGACGCTTGCGCATGCGCACAAGAAGACCGCCTCACGTGCCTCGTGTTGCCTCCCTGTCTCAGGTCACGTCGACAGCGAGTGCACCGATTCAACCTTTCAGTTCAACACACGAAGGCCTTAAAGGAAAACTTCCAATGCGCAGTCAAACCGTGTGACGGCGAGAGCAAATATCGACGTACACAGACCACACGCTGACATGTCCTTCTTTGTCTGTTTCTATGCACCAGCGACGTTTGCGTCGGTATCTCTGCCTGTACGCGCGATTGGACCGGTCGGTGACACTCTTCTGGCCGTCGCTCCATGCCCTCGCGTTTGTCCTTCTCTATCTGTTTCAATGTATCAGCGACTACTGCCTCTGCCTCGCTGCGTGTATGCGCGACTGCACGATCGACGACTCAGTCTGCCTCCCCTCCTCCTTTGGCCGTCGCTGGATACGAGCCGCCAAAGGCCGATACCGTGAGAGAATCACACGAATACGGATCAACAAAACTAGTCACGGCAGCTGCAGCGACCTGCCTACGTCAGAGAACGCTCCCATTCGCGTCAAAATCGAAATCAACATTAAAATCTAGGTCACCAATATTATCTAGGTCACCGAGTGCAGCTCCAAAAATAATAATATTATATATATATCAGACCACGAAAATACCAAGGGATCCAAAAATATATAATATAATATTGCAACTAAAATTCCGTAGCGTCTAGTTATACGCAAACGCTACACTATTATTATTATTATTATTATTATTATTATTATTATATTTTTTAGTAGATTATGTGTTCACTGTTATTATTATTATTATTATTATTATTATTATTATTATTATTATTATTATTATTATTATTATTATTATTATTATTATTATTATTATTGGACTATTATTAAATGACCTGCTCGGCTGTAAACAGTCTCTGCAGGTCGATCTTCAAAGCTGACAACGATCTTAAAGAAATAAACACGAGGCTCACCATGCCATCAATAACAGCATTTCCCTCTGATGTGCGAGCGAGGCCCTGCCACTCCAGCTCTCCGCCTCCTCCCATCCTCTCCGCCTCCTTTCCCCTCTTCCACTCTTCCGCCCAAGGGCAAAGGTTCCGCAGCGGCTCAACGCCGGGCTGTGAGAACTAACAACATCGGTGCCGGTGGGTCAGAGGTGAGTCGAGCAGTTAAAACGGAAACACGACCACGGGGGAGCAAGGGAGGGGGTTCAACTTCAATTTGTACCTTTCAAACGCCTATACCGAATCCGCTTGCAGCACATGGGGGGGGGGGCTTTCTCTGCCCTAAACCATGGACTTCTGTAGATTAACTTCGGGTGTGGCAGTTAGTATTTAGGTTAAATCCGCCGCTGGCCTATATTATAAGCTTATACCCTACGTCGTGCCAGTCCCAATCCGGAGGAGGGCGAGAAAAACCATCTTTGTTATGATAGATCGTCAAAACAACTAACCAAGATAATGCAGACTTTCATGTTCGAAGTCTTAGAGGCTTAGACTCATTCATCCAACCATTCATCCTGGTTTACTAGAACAACAAACGATGCCATGGCCTAGGGGAGACACATTCGAGATGGGATGGCTGCAAAAGATGAACTCTAGGAGATCAAAATGCTGGCATTAGGCTATATCTATTTCATATAATAAATAATTAAAATAGAAGTAGAATCAGTGAAATCCAAAAACCTAAATTTGAAAGTTTTATTTATATCAGACAGTAAATAATTAAAATATACATTATACAAGTAAAATAAGTAAGACTAAAAAATCTAAAATTGGGAATTCTATTTATTCCAGACAGTAAATAATTAAGATATAAATAAAATAATTGTGATTATAACATTTAATTATATTCTTTATTCTGCAGAGCAGAGTAGACTCTAATAAAGCATTAAACTTGAACAAAATACAAAAAAATGCAAAAACTCCTTCACAGACTGAAATAGCAATATAATAATTGGAAACTTCGGAGCATAGGGGTGGCAAAGGCAAAGGAACTTAATGGGTGGTAGATGGCTAAACCTTTCTTGCCACACCTATTATAGCTGGGACACGCCCTGAGGGATATTCGTGCCAAGTGCGGCTTCCGATTTGCATTGAAAGGGTATTTTAATGGTCTCTTGACGATGTGTGACATGGCTCGCGTACGGGCTTAACTGCATTTCAATGGGGTTACTTTCTAGTGTCGGGCCATAGACATTTGGGTAGATGTTGTGATGAACGAAACAGTTGCGGGCAGGCTACTGTGTAGAGAATCTTGTAGGTAGATTATGCGAACAAAGAACTGGGAGATTGTAGAACCGACTGCATGGGCCAACTCCGCCACTGGTTGCACTCTGCTAGTGCCAGACCAAAGCCTGGATTAAAGAGGAGGGCGACGCTGATCATCTTTGATTTGGCAGTGTCGTTAGACAGCAACAAGCCAAACGTCGAGGGATACTTCACGGTCAGTTGGACTGACTGCTAGACAGATTGCCTGTCTGTCTATCTGTCTGTCTGTCTGTCTGTCTGTCTGTCTGTCTGTCGTGGTCTTTCTGGGTGGTTGTCTACAGCTCAAACTTGCGTGCATATAATTTGTATAGCATAACATAATTATAACATGCATAGGGTTAGTGTCACCTATTGTCACAAAAAGCATTGCTATATAATATGCTATTATAGACAATACCGAATATAGCTAGGTATATTATTGAACTTCTTTTCCAAAGATCAAAGGTTCAAACTCTATATTATACGACAGAACAATGAGAATTTCGATTGCGATGATGAGCCACTGTGAATGGATGACATGCTAAGCTGCAGGTCCATGATACACAATGATGCATGCCTCGGGCGTGATTCGAACCCGCACTCTCCGTGTTACAAGCATGGAACTCTATCCATTCACAACGTCACCATAACATATAATTATAATATATAGATATGTATATTACATGTATATTATTATATGTAATTACATCTATATAATTATATATTATATATCTGACAGCAAACTTGGTCTATATAATAAATTGGTTTTCCATTCATCTCATCTTCAGTATAAGCAAACGTAGATGAAGAACAATGCCTAAACTCACACCGAAAGCCATAACATTGTCATAATAGCCTGCACTTGTAGACTCTAATTATACATTTCCAGCGACAGTATTCCTTAGCCACGGCATATACATGTTGATTATACAAGGACGGGTAGCCAGTACAGGTTTCTCTCTGGCCACCTGAATAAGCAAATGCCGTGAGTAATCGTGAATATATATATAGAGCGTCACCATTGACCAATAATGACGAGATTGACTGCGACGTTAATTACACGTAGTCTATGTACATGTATACCAAGCGATCAATACTGAAATTCAAACATACTGCCATGGCAAATACGAGACGGTGAGACGATATAATATACATGCATACACAAGCAGACAAGCAGACACACACTCAGACGTACAAACATACATACATACATTCAGACAAACGTGTACATACAGACGGATAGATACGCAGACGGATAGACAAACAGACAGATCTACAGACATACATGTATAAACAGACGCATAAGTTCATAGCAGATAATGATAAATATTGAGACATGAGCATGCAGAGTAAAAATAAAGAAGGAAAGAATAAGGAAAGAGAGAACAAAAGAAACGAGAGGATTAAACAAAGAAAGCCACAGAAGATGAAGCAATGAACCATTGATGAAGCAACGAACCATTGATGAAGCAACGAACCATTGATGAAGCAATGAACCATTGATGAAGCAACGAACCATTGATGAAGCAATGAACCATTGATGAAGCAACGAACCATTGATGAAGCATTGAACCATTGATGAATGAATGAAACAAGATGGAAATAAACAAATAACTAAAATACCAAAAATAGCAAATCATGATTTAACGAAAACATCTGAGCTATCAGATGAGACGAACGAATCACTGCATGGCTGGCGCTACATAATTTCTCAGAATCTGCAGTCAAAGTGAGATCTAACCTTCTGGAATAAGCTGCTCCACATCCGTTGACCAGAAGATCCCGTCCTCCACCAGTGCTACTCCATCCGCACTCCTCGCACTGACTTTCACTTCCGCAACATCTGCTCCAACGTCTGGCATCTGTATCTGGGTAACTGGCAGTTCGTGTCCTCCTCCACCTCCTTCCACCACTGAAACGTCGTTTATCCCCATCGTAGATGGCAGTTCCTCGGGTCTCAGGTTTCTTCCAGATATCCGGGATTCAATCCTGTCCGTGTCAAACAAATCCATGGCATTGACCTTGGCGTTCTGATCACGTTCGATATGACCTCTGTCAGGTCTTGCAATCTGAGTCTGAATTTCCAAGGTCATTTCCCTTGCCTTGACTTGCTTCCATGTCGGAAGTTCTTTCCATGCTTTCCTTCCACCACTCCGCTGGATGCTGAGTGCAGACTGCATCAGCTGCAGGTCGTCCTCTGAACGAGAGATTCCGTGCGAAAAGACATTCGATCGGTTGTCGTGGAAAAACGCACCTTGGAAAAGTATCCCCTCCTCTAATCGCTGACGTCTCCGAACTAGATTATTCTTGAGTTGTTCGTCGTCGGTACCCAGGATGTCTTTCGTCCCCAGAACCACTTCATCAGAAGCGGAGTTGGACTCTGAATCGTCCGCTGAAAGTGATCTTCTGTTCGGCTTTTCAACGCCATCGTCTTTCGCAATCATCACTTCAGATCTAACGGTGTCTTTGGATGCGGTATCCCAAGGCAACGTCGCGTAATCCTCGTATCCATCGAGCGCCGAAATGAAGATGACGAGGATGGTCAACGTTGACACAACCCATCCACAGTAGATGAGCGTCCGAGTCGTGATTCTTCTTCCCCTCTGCAGTCGCCGACCAAGACCCAGCATCTTCAGAGGTCGCAACCTATACCAAATGCACAGCAATATTATTATAGTAGACCAGTGTGTCTAATTATTTATAACTTTCGCCTTCATCCCAAAATACAGTCTCAAAACGTCGTGGTAGGTCTACTGCAAGAGACTACAGGGTTGCTCTTTTAAACTGGATATCTGCACTTTATTTGTGGATAGCAAAACGAACAAGTGGTATATTGTATGGAAACACCTATAGAAAACAGATGGATTGTAGTTTTCATATACGACAGATAAACCTACATTTTTGCTTAGTAGCCTACCAGCGGTGTTGATATAATATCTACTGCAGAGATCATTATAGCATAGTTTTGCGAACCGTTTTGCAGCTCATGCAACTAACCTGACGACATTCTACCAGCATGTTGATTGTATAAACCAAAGCTGCACCGACATCAGCCAGTAAGCTTATACAAACAACAGCTTCTAACTGCATGCCGAGACAAAGCAGGTCAGTATCGTCAAGTAGTAGTCATAAAAGTCCTGCAGACAACCGCAACAAAAGATCTTCTTTCGTAAGAAGAAGTAACTTACTTTCCACTCTGTTACCTTCTTGCATCGTCGAATCGGCGAATAGTTTCCAAGACCTGCATGCAGTAGCCACGCTTGTTTTCCCCACTAACATCTAAATTTAGACGCTACAGTCCCGTCTTATCGCGCTCAGATCTTTATCTCTCTCTCGCTCACGCAGAGTAAGACGTCGATAGCAGCGGCGTACCCTTTGTGTCCGTCCGTAAATCTAACACGTCGTCCAGACCGCACCGACCGTGCTCCAAAGCACAACCACGGACGAACCAATTGCAGCGAAGTGTCGCGCCGCTTGTAAACCGCGTCGAGCCTTGCGCGGCGCAATGATCGACGGCCCGACGTGCCTGCAGCGGCGCAGAGCCCCGCGCGGCGGCGGCGGCGGCGCTCGCCACGCCGGTTGAAAGCACGCAGCACAGGTCCTGGCGGGCGGGTCGGGTGGGGTCGGAAAGGAAATTAATAGCCGCCGGGTCGGGAGAGAAATGCAGGGTTGCCACCTGCGTTGATCGTTACGCTGGAGGGAGGGTGTTGTGTAAGCGATAGTTTTTTTGTCGTCGTCAATGTGGACGAAGCCCGGGGGACGTGACGAACCGTACAAGCGATCGGCTTATTGCAGGAGCGACGGTCCGACGGGTTGGATGGATGGATTTGAACGCTGACGAGCCCAGCAGACCCGAGGCACGCACGCCGTGATGCCCTGAATAGCAAAAACATTAGCGCTGCAAGCTGAGGCTTTTGCAACGTGTACATAGACGCAAGTATTCCCTCCACACCCCATCCACCTCAACCCCACCGCCCAGTACAGAAAGGAATACAAACTGTAATTATATGCTCACCATTCACCAATGCTGGACTGAAATTTTTCGCAGAGAACCATGTATACTTTATTCGCAGTCTCAAACAAGAATAATTAACAATCTACCTGACTAAATCTGTGCCGGGCATACCCCACCCGTTCTAGTGCAGTACCCAAAAGAGTACGGGTTTAAAAATTGACGTTAACGACATCTAGATTCTACTCTACGATATGCAATTCCCTTCAGGTATAATTATAATGGCGTTGAGAAAAGCAAGGCCAATAAGCCATGCATGGGAAGGCGACAGATTGAAATCAATACGTCTTAATTTCATTATTCAATATTTTTGGGTTCTAGCAGTATACGTAAATGAAACATCTAGTCGCACTTTAATTACATTGTATACCGGTTTAACAACGATCTAATAAGCCTTTTGAAGAGGGACCATCGATCCAATAACGCATTGCACTGCATGCATGTCGTGTCGCAACTGGCTATTACACAAACCAGTAATTTAAGCGGGGTGGGGTGGGGCTTTGTGGTGTGGTTGGGTTGTGGCCGGAGCGGGTCGAATCCTAAATTTCCCGGGAAACGCCGGGTACTCCAGCTAGTAATATATATAAATATAATTTTCTCATTGGCTTTAGTTAATCAGCTATAATTATAGACTTCATCCAAGATCTCAGGATCTGTCTACACTCTACAGTTTCAACAAACTCCTCATGCCATATGCTATAGACATCAACAATAATATGTATATTATATATATTTATATATGAATGTATATGCATATACTATTTCCATGTAGCATGTATGATATATGTATCTCTGTCTTGGACTGGGTGTGCGGATAATAGGATTGCCTGCTTGGCGCCCACTCCCCGCTGTGCGAGTCTAAGGCGCCTTCAGAAAGTCTGCCTGAGTCAATATGTTTTGTGAGCTGATGTATTATAATGCACGAGGCAGTTCCGCCATGCAGTTATTCAGCAATTCGTCACTTTCAAATTGAAAATTCAAATAAACACACGCTGTTAAAAAGCGACCGTGTATAATAGGCCTATAGCCCTACACCCTGCAGTCATTTTTCATCGGGTATAATAGTGGTATTACGATCCTTCACAACCGCAGCCCATTTGAATGGGCTCCATGCGTATACTAGGACGCCAGTGTTTAGGTTCCTTGTATAGGATAATAGTATATGGACCGCGCCATAGAGGTGCCATGCATATTATACGACTTCCATGCAGTCTCTCAACCCTATATTTTTATCCAGGAAATGATACAGGGAGATATTTTACCACAACCTGAACGTCACGGACTGCATGCATGATTGCTGTCATTAATATTCTTTCATGATTTTAGAATTTTTGACCGATGATATAACTTTTCTTAGAAATCTCGATTGACTATGTAATAGCTGTTTTTCTTTTAATATATTAAATAAAATTCGATTCAGAGTTGTTTCATTTGATCACCTCACTCACTGCCTCTGGCTCTATCATATATAATATGTATAATATATATATACAATGTAATATGCACAATTGCACATACATGTACATATGTCAATTTATCACTCCATTTCTCCTCCTTCTCTCCATCCATCCATCCATCCATCCATCCATCAATCCATCAATCCACCCATCAACTCATCCATCAGTGCATATATGCACCTGCGCATGCATGCACCCGTCCGTCCGTCCTTCTATCTCTTCTCTTGTTTTCTTTACAACCATTTCACTTTCTCTCCGTTCTTTCTTCAAATCATCTTTCCATCCAGCTTTCAATCCTTCCGAATTTTTTTTTGATCCTTTTTTTCTCCTGACCATTAATTGCTTTCTTTGTTTTTATTCTAAAATCTACTTTCACACCAGTTTCCCATCTCCGTTTCTCTTCTATCGCAGTTGTCCCTCTCTCTCTCTCTCTCTGTCTCTGTCTACTGTCTGTCTCTTTGTTTCTGCCTGTCTTTGTCTGTCTGCGTCTGTTGGTCTCTATTGTGTCAGTCTGTTTCATTGTTTTATCAACGTGAAATCTCCGCTCAGCGACTTCTGTTGTTGTAATGATCTCTACTCTCTGCACTGCATGCAGTCTATCTGAATGATGTGATGTCTGTCCGCTTTTGTCTGTATTGATGCCTCATCTCTCGACGTCTCAGTGAGTCAGTGGAGTGAGTGAATGAATCAATGAGTGAGTGAATGAGTGAGTTATTCAGTGAGTCAATTAATCAGTGAGTCAGTGAGTCAGTGGACTAGTGAGTGAGTGAGTCCCTCAGTCAGTCCCTCAGTCAGTCAGTCAGTCAGTCAGTCAGTCAGTCAGTCAGTCAGTCAGTCAATCAATCAGTCAGTCAATCAATCAGTCAGTCAGTCAGTCAGTCAGTAAGTCAGTCAATCAATCAGTCAGTCAGTCAGTCAGTCAGACAGTCGGTCAGTCAATCATTGAGCCAGTCATTCCGTCAAACAGTTAAGTCTGTCTGTCTGGCCGTCTGTTATTGTAATGCATATTAAGTTAAACCTCGATTACATCGGAGGAAAGCTGCCACAACAACAACGCACACTTTATGCGATCACTTAATGATTTGCATCGCAACGCAGAGAAGAAAGAGTGACACCTTGCGACGATCGTGTATTGTTCAAGGTGTCACCGACACAAAAGGCATTGTGACCCAGTTGACCCTGCGTACATGTATACACGCGGTTCTTTATCCACGGACAGCAAAACCAGGAGTAAGAGAAGCACACTGGTAGACGTGTACAAACAGACACAAGCAGACATACACAGACATACGCAGACATACACAGACACACGCAGGCATACGCAGGCATACGCGGACATACGCAGACACACGCATGCATACGCAGACACACGCAGGCATACGTAGACATACGCAGACATACGCAGACAATAGTATAGTGCCAGATTAAAGTCTAAATCAACTTAACTACATGTATAATATGCCTTAGACTTAGAGTCTATTATTATACAGTAACACAATTCTACTACGTTTTTAAGCGCTCCATGAAAAATCTGGAGATTCATTCAATAAAATTCATGAAAAAAATCGATTTAAAAAATAATTTAACAATCTAATGCTTTTATTCTAAAACGTAAATTGCAATTCTGCAACCAAAATGAAGTGATTTTAAACTGATTATCTTAAAATGCTTATAAAAGGATAAAATATTTAGTTAACGATAGTCGACAGGTGCAATAATATAGCCTACATTTCACCATATATAGGCCTACTGCAGAGAAGACGTTAGAACTTTGTCTTCAGATAAGGCCTACCTGCCCTACCTGCATAATTTGAAAATAATTTGTGACTTCTTACCACGACCCAAGACACAAGCACGGTATTGTGCCGAATTGTTCTCTTCAATTTATGTAGCGCCATTCTCAGAACAGACTATTCAAGCATTTCTGCAGTCTTTGTCGCTGGTGATGGACGATCAATTCGACAAACACCAACGCGGACATGTTCAGTTGTTCACTGCAGAGTGGGAGAAACACAGAGGCACACGAGAGGAGGGACAGACGGACAGACTCAGACAGACAGACAAGCAGGAGGTCGTGAATAGAGGCAGGCGGGTGGGCGAGCATACACATATGGGTTCAGGGAGGCAAGCATACAGACAGACAAACAAACCAACAGAGAGACATAATTACAGGCAGGCATGTAGACAGGTCAACAGATGCGTATAATATATATATATATATATATATATATATATATATATATATAAGCAGGTGGAAAAACAGGCAGGCAGACACACACGCACACATAGATAGGCAAACAGACAGGCAGGAAGGCAGGCAGACAGTGAGTGAGTGAGAGATAATCATCTTCCCAAGAGTGACCGTACTATACGCTGAAAGCACTGTCAAACACTAGAATCGACTAGATCAATAATAATTATTATTTCTTCTCTTTGTTGGTTGGTTCGGTGGCACCGAGGCAGACAGAGAGAGATTTCTGAGATCCACGCATTGGCAATCTGTCAACGCATAGTGGCAATTCATCTGTCTCGATCCTACGACTCGCGACAATCTTTCATCGCTGTAGGCTATTATAATTATAGACGTAGCGATACAAAGAGACGTCTAAACCAAGACACAGAGAGGGACTAACTCTATCTACAGGGTGGGCCATAAAAAGACCCACTATAGTTTTTGCAAATTGCAAGTAAGAATTTTTTCGAATTTTATTGGCTTATGTAATAAAGACAATTCATATTTACACAGGATGGCCAGATTTCCTAAAAAAATATTTTAAACTGAGCAAAATCTATATCACCTGTGAAATTTGATTTGAAGATTCTTACTTCCGGGGAAGATATTGCCCAAAAACTCGTATGGGGTCTTTTTATGGCCCGCCCTGTATACACGCTCACTATAAGACTATCTAATTCTGTCCCCCATGCATGGCTGTGTTTCACTAACGGCGCCTTTTACAGAAGCGACGACGTTTTGATGTTTCCATAGGGAGCAAGGCTTAGACCTATTCAAACAGAGTGCAGTGACACTCCATGGTCGAGCTATAGCTGAATTGGTAGGAGCGCACGTCCCATGCGCCTCCGTGCGATCGGTGCCGATTCGATCGAATGGAGATCGTGGTCTGTTTTCCACAGATTCAAATCTCGAGCTCCATTAATATGTCATGCGTGGACCTTGAGGTTAAAGGGCGTCGAGTCCATTCAAACGGACAGTGGTGGTGAAAGATCTCTCATCTGATCAATTCATGGAGAAATGGACATGGTCAATATATATATATATATATATATATATCTATATAAATAAAAATAAACTTTCCAATAGTTCGTCGCATTTCCACGCTGAAAGTGACGCACCGAATGTTTTGAAAATTTTACAACACCTTCCATTCCCATACAACCGTGTGTTAAGATGTTTTCACCCGAAAAAACGCAACCGTTTCCACAAAAAGGGAACTTTGCAATCCGTTCGCCCGCCATTTGCAAATTAAACACGTCCCACACGGCTGCCAGATTTCATAAACGCCGTCTCCAAACACAGCAGACGAAACATCAATGAGGTGGCGTGCTGTGACGTCATAAGCGACTCGCGATTAATTTACCAAAGAGGCCGCTTTTAGGCCTTTTCCCAAAGCGGCCTTTGGGCTTGGAATGTACGCTGCGACGGAGGAAAGGAGCGGAGGGAGCGGGACGAAGACGGTGGGGAGGGAGCGGAGGGGGAGGGGAGGTGGAGGTCGAGGGGGAGGGGGAAGAAGAGGGGCGGGGGAGGGAGGCTGAGTGGGAGGGAGGGGGAGGGAGGGGGGGGGGAGGGGGAGGGGAGGGAGGGGGAGCGAGGAGGAGGGGAAGAGGAGGAGAGGGGAAAAGAAGGGGAAGGGGGAAAGGGAGGGGGAGGGAGAGGGGAGAGGGGGAGCCTCTTTTCAGCCACAGCATCGCGTGGCCGGGTTTAGCTAGTATTATGTATAATTATATATAATTTTTATATATACAATTTTATATATATATAACTTCATGTATACATAATTATATGCGTGTGTGTGTGTGTGTGTGTGTGTGAACGCGTGCAATTGATGGTCCGATCGAGTCATTATATAGCCTGTCTGTCTGTCTGTGTAGATGTGTGCGCGTGTGTGTATGTGCGTGTGCCTACCTGCATGCTTGATTAGAAATAAAATGCATGAGCTTTTTTTTATCTGACCATGTAGGCTACATGTAGTTAGCGCTGATGTATTATGCTAATGCGTATACACTGTTATACACTACAGTTCTACACCACGGCATTTGTCATGGTATACATTTGAATTAGAATTGCAAATCACAGCCATATATATATATATAGATTATATATATTAATTACACACATATTATATATCTAATATATAATTATATTTATATATGCAAATGCAATGTATTCCTATACATATATTTTCTTTCTTTCATTCTTTCTTTCACTTCTTTGCACTTCATCACTCCATTCCTTTTGCATACTTCCGTTCTTCCATTCTTCCTGTATGCCTACTCATAGGCTACCTATATTAGGGTGACCATTTTCTGGCCATCAAAAACTGGGACATTTTTTGGGAAAGTTTCATTGGTATAGGCCTAATTCCTTAACTACAGGGCCATAGGCTTACGATCTGAGGCCAAGTCCTATAGCCTAGGCTCAATTAAATTTAGTGCTAAGCATAGATTTCAGTGTAGGCCAAGATATCTACCACCTGCTCTAATCGTCAGTGCACTCTTTTATAATTGAGAACAATCTCTCAATCGGTTGGTAATCTAGTCCATGCAGAGGAAGTTTAAATTTTCTGGGGCGCACAGGAGTGTCTGGCGGACGACCGCAGCTCGAGGCGTTCATCGCCGAGCCGGGAATGGGATTTGCGAGTGAATGTGCGCCTCACCATCCAATTTTTTTATTTCCAAATTACGACAGCATTTTAATAACGTAGTCGAAAGAATTTGCTGTAGTTCAGTGCTGTCATGAGCTTTCGCACTCCCATATATCTACCCTGGCGCGACTTGCCGAAGTCGATACACATCTTGGGCGCCATTGAAATTGAAGACACCCTTGGCCTATTTTGAAAACTTTCTCGTTGCACCTTGAAAATTTTTTAAATGTATTAACTAAATTCATTAGTCTACTAAAGATGTAGGCCTAATATAATATTACATAGTAATATAATATTCCATATGCCTATATTGATAACTTTTCTTTCGTTACGACTTTTTAAGGTTACAAACTACACTTTGTTCTGTGATTTAAAGAAAACTGGCGTTTTCAATATTCAAATTTCCTTCTTACCAAACACCGGTGTAAAGGTTTCAGATTACCCCCTCCTAAACATCGGATCAAAATATTGATAACAAAACACGAAGTGGGATGACGGATGATATTCTGCAGACCAAAACAAGAAGCGGGATGATTTTTCTGATTTTATTAGTGCAATAAATGCGATGATTGATGCAAATCTAGTTTCCGGGGGGTAATCTGAGACCGGTTTCAAGTTACCGGGGGGTAATGTTCAGGAGGGGGTAATTTGAAACCTTTCACCGGGACAATTTGGCCATTTTGCCTAAGTCGTCGGGACACCGGGACGCACCACGAAAAACCGGGACATGTCCCGGAAAACCGGGACGTATGGTCACCCCAACCTATGTATACCTTCCTTCCCACCATCGATTCACCCATCCATCCATCCATCCATCCATCCATCCTTTCTTCGCGTCCTTCCGTTATTATTTAAATCAAGGCCACCCAGTCTTTCCATGAAGCCTTTCTTCCTCAAAACTTGAACGTAATTGCCATGTAATAAGTCTGCTTATTGATGTTTAGTAGTGAGACTGCTTCTTATTAAAAGTTGACATTTTCTTCGCTATACCTCCAAACGCTGGAGAATACAAATCGACTCATGACTCATTCGATCTATATTTAGCTGTCAGGGAAATCCCCTTCCCAATGCTCTTCATGTTGTTTCCGACTTGCCGTGTGTTTGTTGCATGCACGCGGAGTAAAGAGCAAAAGAGTTTGGATTACAGGTGCTGAGGTGCACATTGCAAAACCTGTTTCTTGTGCTATCATAATAATATACACAGAGGCGCGTCCTACTCTTTGAAAAGTAGTCTTCGGAGTGCTATTCCATCTATAAAGTCATAATAATATGCACACGCGCACGCACACACGCACGTGCACGCACACGTACACACGCACACACACACACGCACACACACACACGCGCACAGCGCACACACGTGCACGCAGGCACACGTGAAAGCGCTTGATTTTCCTTATATACTCATAATCACATGCTGCATATCACATGTCACATATTGTAACTAACACGCACACACACCAACACACGCATACAGACCGACACACACATGCATACAGATCCACACACATGCACACACACGCTCACGCACACGTAATTATGTAAACATAAGTTTTTGTATGTATCATTAAGTGTAGCACCTGTGTTGACGAAGCGTCTTCACGAGGCCACAAAATAATAATTTACGGTATACATTCATGATATAAGTTGCAACATAAATCGGCTGCTCACACACTGACTGCTGCTCAGGAAGAAAGCAGGCGGCTAACATCAAAGGAACACTTGTGCACACATGTACGTTCATTTGTGTACTATACATGCATCTAAGACACGGTAGCCGGTTGGCTGTACGGTGGTGGATTTAGTACGTGTTGAAGAGCGCTTGCTTTGTGACCATCAAGTGTTTGTCTGAAATATTGTTGATAGAAATATTTGTTACTGAGACGTTGTTGAGAACTGTGCTATAGGAAACACGCCTACATTTAAGCACATGGGGTTAAGATGAAGTGGCGAAGAGAGAAAGTGAAAGAGAGACAGACGGACAGCGACACATACATACAGACAGAGTCTGTCTATCAGAGACAGACAGACAGCGACACATACAGACAGAAACATACAGAGACAGACAGAGACTGACACAGAGAGAGACAGAGCAAGATAGAGAAACAGACAGACAGACAAGCAGATTAATGAAAAAACGGTTCAGACAAAGTTCACATTTAATTTGGGGGAAGACCAATGGCCTACATCCACCCCTCTCGCCCCCTCCCAACTGGTTGTCCTGGGGGTTATTGCTTGCCAACCTCGTCAAACAAAACACAATAACTAAAAGCTCCAAAAGTTGAGACTCGAATCAGTATTTTTGGCATTGTTACAACGATTATGCCAATCGGAAACCGCGCTCCCCTCAGACCAAATCGCCCCAAACTAGGCACAGTTGAGTACGGCCTTGCCTATTTTGGCCCCCATCAACCCTCTTGCTAATTTCCCGGACGCGCCACAGCTGGGAAATAGAATATAGGGGGTGGGATAGCGGGTCAGGGGGTTGGCCAGTACACATCCCAGACCCCCATGTAATGAAGCACGCTGAGTCTGTGGCATGCATGTCCTGGGCGTGGCGTACTGACATCTACACTCGCCGAACTGCGGGCTCAGGATAATTGCCTACCAGAAAGTAATTACTCCCAGCAGCGCCATTACGCTGGAGATCACCGGAGGACGAAGCATGATGAAGGTGTGTGAGAGGTCAAGGGTCCTGCGCTTGGAAACTTGATATCCATGGCTACAGCCCCCCGCCTCCAATCTCCAGGCGACCCATCTTGTATCCCTCTGAGAAGCAATCTACCTCCTGCTGGGATGGAAAATGAGTTGTGAATGCGGGGAGGATGGGGGAGGAGGGACATGTCGTGGGGGTAACTCAGAAGTAACGGATATGGAAGAGAGAGCCTGCAGAGAGCTTTGATACAATGGGGAAAGAGGCGAGGCGTGGTGTGAACGGACGGACGGAGGAAGAGATGGAGGGAGAATGACGGAAAGCTTCAACAACACAAAGAGAAAGACATTGAGAGAGAGAGACATAGAGAGAAATAGAGAGGCAAAAAGAGATACACTGAGAGAGAAAGGGCAGAAACAATAGACGTTCCGATGTCATAAAAAGACGAAACTCACGAAAGAGGCAAAGACAGGTGCATGAAGAGCCACAAGAAAAGGAGACAGAGATACACGCAGAAATAGACAAACATGCGTAGAGGTGAGGAGGAAAGGCGCACGAAGAGAGGTCCAGGAAGAGATACAAGAATACAAGAATGGAAAGACCCATTTAAGAGAAATAGAGCAGAAATTATAGCAAAGATGAAACGATATAGTAAGAGAAATTGAAAAATATGAACACATAGAAAGCGTGCTAAAAGCTATAGATCAACACGAGATAGACAGATAGACAGAGACAGACCTGAGACGGAGACAGTGAGACAGAAAGCGAGAGAGACAGAGAAACACAGAAAGAGAGATAGGCAGAAAGACAGATATAGACAGACATGCAGACAGACAGAGTAAAAAAAGTGACAGAGACAAGGAGAAAGAGAGAAGCGTACACGAGAACAAGGGATGCATAGGAGGAGATACTTGAAGCGAAACTCAAATAAAGCAGGCAATTATAGAAGAAAAGTGTCATAGAAGCAAGGGGAGAGAGAGAGAGAGAGACAGAGAGACATAGAGACAGACAAGCAGACAGACAGACATGCATACAGACAGACAGACAGTCAGAGACTGAGTCAGAGACTGAGACAGAGACAGAGACAGAGGCAGAGACAGAGAGTCAGAGACAGAGAGACAGAGAGACAGAGAGAGACAGAGACAAAGAGACAGAGAGAGAGAGAAAGAGATAGAGAGACCACCCGGGGGATGAAGGAGATACATACACAGCAGCACATTATAGGATGATGTATACGATGCAGATAGAGAGAAAGGAATAACGCTGGACTTCAGCCGAGGTGCGAACTGTCTGAAAGCAAACTTCCCTAAAGAAGTAACGAAAGCCTAATTGATTTCTGTAACGCGATAGTATACGTACGCCGGCAGACCGTCAAACACTGCAGCGGCGTCTTACGACATCAAAAGATCCTTTAACAGCCGCAAATGCATCAACCAGGCAAGCAAACATTAAGCCAGATGGATACAGTCACGCACGCATATACACAATTATGCATCCGAATTCTGCAAATATAAAGACGACCTAAGGAGGACTTGGAAACTCATTCGCTCCATAATGCAATTGGAAAATAAGGAGACACAAATTGAATCGTTAAAAATTAACGGAGAAAATGTTAAAGATCCAGAAAAAATGGCCAATAGCTTCAATAACTACTTCACCAACATAGCCCATTCTTTGGCAAAGAAAATACCAGATTCACCTCTCCCTTACCATAGTTACTTACAGGCCCCTCGGCAGAACTCTATGGGTTTCCTAATGGTATCCCCGGAGGAAATTATGGATATTGGCCGTGATATACGTTTAACGCATAGCAAAGGTGTTGACGATATAGACCCCTGTATTGCGGCCCCCAATCTCTCCTTGGTTGCCAGACCTTTAGCGGAGATAATAAATTGTTCATTTAGTAGTGGGATTGTTCCACAAGGCATAAAAATAGCTAAAGTGGTCCCAATACTAAAAAAGGGCGATAAGGACAATGTAATCAATTACAGACCCATTTCCGTTCTTCCTTACTTCTCCAAGTTCTATGGAAAACTTATGTATAATCGACTCTATGGCTATGTTAAAAACTCTAACATCATTTATCCATCTCAGCATGGATTTCAACCTGGTCATTCCCCCTATATGGCCTTATTAAATATGCAGGACATGATTTCAAAGTCTATTGAAAATAATGAATACTCAGTGGGAATCTTCTTTGATCTAGCTAAAGCGTTTGATACGGTAGACCATAATATTTTGCTTAAAAAATTAGACAACTATGGAATTAGGGGAACTCAGCTCAGATGGTTTGCCAGCTATTTTGAGAGCCGTACACAAAGAGTTCTCTGTAATGGTGTCCTTTCTGAGCTAGACTTGATCAAATATGGAGTTCCTCAAGGCTCCAACCTCGGACCACTCCTTTTCCTGCTTTATATTAATGACTTGGCCAATGTCTCTCCAACAATGTTTTTTATTCTATTTGCCGACGACACCAACGTTTTTTACTCCAATGGTTCATGGCAGACGTTGTTTCAAACTGTGAACGTTGAACTATCTAGCATAGCTGTTTGGTTCCATGCAAATAAACTCACCCTTAATTTAGATAAAACCAACTTTATTTTATTTAAATCCCACCGGAAAATAAAGCCAAATGACAATCTCTGTTTGCTTATTGATGATATTTCCATCAATCAAGTTGAATCTACAAAATTCTTAGGTGTGCATATAGATCAACATTTGACCTGGAAAGTTCATATTAATCAAATTGCAACTAAAATTGCTAAACATACTGGTATGATTTCCCGCGTTGCTTATATCTTGCCAAAGACAATTAGAATGAATTTGTATTATACCCTTGTCTACCCCTACCTCACATATTGCAACCTTGTTTGGGCATCGACATACGAATCCAGGCTTCATAAACTTGTAATCTTACAGAAGAGGGCTGTTCGTATAATTGCGGGTATTCGTAAACGGGAACACACTGGCCCTTCCTTTAATGAACTTCATCTCCTGAAAATTGATCAGATAAAGGATCTCCAAATTAGCGAGTTCTTTTTTCGACTCGAACACGGTCTCCTTCCTTCGGTATTCCAAGGTTACCTCCCTCACGCCTCTGACATCCATTCGCATTTCACTAGGAATTCATCTGCTTTTCGCCCTGTCAAAGCTCAATCTAATACTAGGCGGTTTACTATTAAATCTTATGGCACTAAAGTATGGAACACAATACCAATTGACATTCGTCAATCGAGTAGTCTGCAGGTATTTAAAAAGAAACTTCGTGTTCTTCTACTCTCCTCCACTAATGCTACTTGAAGTGCACATGACCATGTGTAGTTAAGATTTTAGTTAAGTACTTAGTTAAGTTTGTTTCTCTATATGCTCTTGACAATATAAGCTTTTCTGCAATCTGTCATCACCTAATTTGTTTTAGTCTCTTTCTTTTCAGATATCTTGATTAATTTTTCTTGGGACTTTTTTTACTTGGGTGACCCTTCCCAGCGGGATGTCCATCCCTTTTGGGCCCCCCTTTGTAGCCAATGCATGCATGTTTTGTACTTTTATTGTTTTCTTGTTTTCTGGTTGCAATAAAGTGAATTGTATTGTATTGTATTGCATTGTATTGTATATACCCATGCAGCAATATGGTAATCGTACATTCGAAATTTACATAGCGCTACTCTCACGTTAAGAGCAGTACACAAGCTTTTTCACGGCGTTCATTCACAATGGATATAATTATATTCCCCAAAATCTCAAACTCTCCGTCTCCTCATGTTCGCAACTCTCTCAAATAGCGAGACTGTCATTCGCTCTATATAGACTCAAGACTTATAATACTTCTTATTTATTTTAATATCGTGGCATTTAATAAATGCTGAAAGTGTATATTTATTACAGACATCCAGTTTTACCGATATTTATTACGATATATAATAATTATTATAATATATTCTATACAATATATATAATATATACATGCATGTAATATATATATATATATTCAACAATCTATAATTATAATACATGTATATATGCAATTATATATGTTACAAATGGAATAGAATACCTCTAAACCTTCGCAGTATCCCAATTCTTAAGTCATTTAAGCATTGCTTGGGTTTATGGTTGATTAACCAGAACTGTTAGTCGGGTTCATACTTTAAACTTCCTTCTCCCTACTTAGTTAAGGCTTTATGTTTTTTACTTAAGGTTTTCTTACTTTTTTCAGTTTGGTATTGATTTATTTTTAAAAATTAAGACGTGTTTGCATTATGTAATATCGTGATGTTAAAATTTGGAACGTTTAATTTTCGTAGTTAAGTTTTGATTTATTTTTGATTTATTGCATATATGATGGAAAATAGAATATAATTTTATTGTGCTGAATTTGTTAACGCCTAGAACCAGAAAATGTGCTTAGGTGGCCCTAACCAGCGGGACTCTGCAGTCCCTTCTGGGTTTCCTTTTGTTGCCAATAACATTCATGTTTTATTTTTATGTGATGATATGTACCTTGTGTGCTTTTCTCTGGCTCAATAAAAAAATTTGATTTGATTTGATTTGATTTGATTTATACATGTATATATAATCAGCTATATAGATTTGTATTGCATTGCACACTGCCTTCTCATCAAATAGGTAGGCCTACATGTATATATAAATTAAATATAATTATATACATAACCTAGTCCTATACCGATTCGTGCATCCATCAGTCTAATCTCAGTGATGCACATACGCACACACACACACACACACACACTTAAACACACACACACACACACACTCACCACCACCACCACACCACCACCACCACTACCACCACTACCACCACCACCACCACCACCCATACACCGGCAGTCCAAACATCCACTATAGTCGACTCCCAATACAGAGACTGTCCCTCTCCCTCTCCCTCTCCCCCCGCCGTCATCGTCGTCGTCTTGTGAGATTCTATCGATTGACAGAAGGTGGCGCGCCACGTGTCAACAACAAAGACTTTGCATGACGGCGTGACTCACTCTCATTCTCTCACTCCATTGAAACAATCCATGTCATGAGAAGACAAGCAGCACGTGCAATCGTCGTGCATCCATGGCAAAAATAGTCTTAGCCATTAATTATTGTGTCGTTTAATTAATAAGCGTTATTATTATGCAATATACATGATCGGAGCTCGGATTTTTTGGAAGATGGGATGGAAAAGAGATTTAGACTTAAGGGAGGAGGGAAGACTGCAGTTAGTTGCCATCATAATAATTATTGTAGGATGCCAATGGAAGATTATTCTTATGCTATGTTGAAAGACGATGCAGTCATGACCATCACGGCATCACGTATACACGATGTCTTCGAAACAAAGAGACGAGTCTCAGGCTGACTTCAGCAATCGATCCGCCTCGTCTTCCTCCTGCTTCTTCTCCTCTTCCTTCTCCTCCTCCCCTTCCTTCTCCTTCTTTTCCTTCTCCTTCTTCTCGTTGTTCTTGTTCCTGTTCTTGTTCTACATGTTCCTCTTGTTCTTCTTGTTCTTTTTCCTGTTGTTTTTGTTCTTGTTGTTCTTGTTGTTCTTGTTGTTCTTCTTGTTGTTTTTGTTGTTGTTTTTGTTGTTGTTGTTGTTGTTGTTGTTGTTGTTGTTCTTCTTCTTCTTCTTCTTCTTCTTCTTCTCCTCCTCATTTTCTTCTTCTTCTTCTTCTTCGTAATGTTTCTCTATAAGCTGATAGGCCACCCGTGCCTGGCCTTCGAGTGAATTTAGGCTATATAATTTTAAAATGTATTTTTAAATAATATTATGTATGTATATATATATATATATATATATATATATATATGCAGCATGGCCAGCAATCTTAATGTTAAACGTTTGAGTGAAAAATGAACTGGGCAACCGCTGATGGAAAAGTTGAGGCTGGCGACTAAACCAACGTTACAGTCTTCATTGCAAAATGAAAGTTCACTTACCATGATTGAAGCACATCGCTGGCGTGCCACATGCATGCAGCAGTGACTAAGACTTACATTGTAGACAAGTTTTCATGAAATTTGTGTAGGCCTATAATATGATATAGGCTACGTAACCTACACGAAATTAAATTTGGTCGATTTTTAGTAGTTTATAATTATTTAAGCCTAAGAGATTATTCGATTATTTTTTAAATCGGTTCCAGCCATAATACATAAATGTATATCTTCCGTATTTCACATGAAGTGGCACCTTCAGTTTACATATTAAATGATTGTAGGCCTATGGTACAAGTCGTTACGTTTTATTAGCTGGGTCGCAAGTAGATAAGTTTGTATGTTTTGCAGAACGGGACAAGGCACGCTAGTCACGGTTAAATTTGACTGGAAGAGCTTGAAAAATCCAAATCAGGAAATAAAGAACATGGGTAATTTTTAATAGAGGTTTCTAAACGTAAGTGGCTCAGCTTCAGTTTGTGTATCATAAAAGTCATCAGTGCTTTGACGCGAAAAAGTTTCGACAACAAAAGTAGGCTTAACAGTTGAAAAACGGGTTTCAATTTACCAGTTTTACATGCAGAGGTGCCCTTTTCATGCCTTATGTGCAGGCGCTCATGCTTATCAGATCAAATCATATTGGATAATTAAATAGGCCTATATATATATATATGTGTGTGTATAATTATATATATATATATATATATATATATATATATATAGGCTAAATATATATGCTTAGTGATGAATGTAATCATTTCGAAGTCAACATCCGGGTTATACAAGTGTTGATTTAAAACAAACCGCCAACAGGATTTTTCGTCGCTCTCCAATAATTCCTTTTTTCCAACATCAGCAGCATGCAAGAACATCTCTGCAACGTATTGCAAAATTTGCAACGCGATCGGACGAATAATATTTCTTGCAGTTTCTGCGGAAATCGTATACGCATCCCAAATTAGACGCCTGTCCAATAATTATTGTCCATCAGAAATTTGCTTTGTTGCAGTTTAGTTGCAGCAGCAGCAGCTTCCTGTGATTCGGAAGACAACAAAGCATCCGCAACAATAAGAAGCATCAACGTCGATGACGTTGCCAAGGTTACACATCAGTTCTTCCCTCTCCAGCAGCCGCATCATCAGTTGCGTCGGAGGAGGGGGGAGCGATGGGATGCACTCGAGGCTATGGGATGGTGGGATGGGGGATGGGGGGATGGGGGATGGGGGATGGAGATGGGGGATGGGGGTGGGGATGGGGTGGGGTGAAGAGTGTGCGGTGATGGGCAGTTTGTTGTCCAGTCAGAATCGGAAGCGCGCTATGGACAATGCGCGAGCGAAAGCACGTGCATGACTCACAGTCTGTAGTGTGCTTAGATGTGTGTCTACCGTCTACGTATATGTGTGTGTCTCTGTCTGTCTCTTTGTCTCGTCTCATTGTTCACGCTTCCGTCTGTGTATCCATGTTTCTATGATCTACGATGTCCATAGTGTGCGTATTGCTGTGTTGGGTACGTGCAGTCGTGCACATACACACATACACACACACATACTTATACACACATATACGCACACATACGCACACATACGCACACACTCACTCATGCACAAAAATATATTCACAACATTTTTAATATAGCTGAGTTCATGTATCTTTGACAAGAGAAGTGTTCCATTTCTGACGATGATTTCTGTTTGAACGGAATCACCAGTTGGAACGTTTCCCACCAGCTTCAACGTGCCTTTGACTACCACTACCACTACCACTACCACTATACTACCACTACCAGTCTACCACTACCACTACTACTATATACTACAGCTACCACTACTACTATATACTACCACTACTATTATATACTACCACTACCACTATACTACTATATACTACCACTACCACTACTACTATATACTACCACTACCACCACTACTATATACTACCACTACCACTACTATTATATACTACCTCTACCACTACTACTATATACTTCCACTAGGCTACCTCTACTACTATATACTACCACTATACTATAATTATACTACCTTTTAAATTCCGAGTTTTATTTGTTGGTGAATTCTTCGGGTATGAGAATTGTAGAAAAATAACTGACGGCAGACTTTGACTTGATGTTAAACGGCCAAACACTCCAGCAATCTTTTATTCTCACGCTGTCATGGGGACATGCTCAATTATTGTTCATGGTAACTTGAGGATTGGTGAGTTCCACAAATTGATAAGTTACACGCCTGGCGAAGACATTATCAGGCACTATACAGGGTGGCTAAAAAAAAACGTACCACAGGATAAAATGCGATAACTTCTCAATCGATTGACATTTTTCTCCGAAAATTTTCCAATTTGTAGAGGAATGAATTTTCAACAATCCCTGAAAGTTTCAGTTGAAACTTTTCATGTTTGCAAAAGTTACAGCTGTTCAAACTTAAAATTTCGTTTTTTCAAATTTTCGCGGAAAATGAACGTCACTTGTAGATTTCCATGTCAAATGATATCACTTTTCACTACGACCTCAGAATTTCGTTTTACACTTTATTGTAAGGTATAATGAGAGTGTCCACTCCCTGCCTTAGCACAAGCTCAACTTCTTTTTGTGAAGCTCAGTATGGCCTTGTTGGTCGGGTCCTGCGGCAACTGACCCCACATTATAGCAGCAAGACTTGCTTCAGCTGGCCAATGTTCTCCAACTTGGGATGAAATGTCTTGCAGCGTTCCAGAATAGTTCACCAGACGTGATAAGCAAGAAGACTAAGGTCTGGCGAGTTTGTTAGTCACCTTTGCCAATAAATTTACTCCATTTGATGGCAAAAATAAGGTAGCGTCATCATAATCAGCCTTGCCGTGCATGCGAGCAAGCAGGCGCACCGTCCTGCTGGAAATTAAAACCAGATGTTAGACAGTTAGAGCATGCCTGGTCTTCAATGAGTCTGGGTAAGAAAGTTCAGCGATGAGTTTGACATTTAGCCTACTGAATGGTATTAAATGCAATCTTTTCTTGCAGCTGTAACACACGCCAGCATAGCTGATACTGAAATCATGATGTGCTTTGCAAACGTAACCCTTTCGAATACCAAGCGAATTTCCTGAACATGACATTTCCCCCCGTCAGACCAAATGACAACTTCCTGCCTCTCTTCCAGCATCTGACCTCCGTTACATAAACACGTTTGCAGATAGCCTTCAAAGTGCTTCAGGCTTCACTTTTCACTGGGTCTTTTGCTATGACCGCGCGATGTCCCAGTCTCTGTTCACGTAACGTCCGAGTTCCCATTTTATCCTCTGCAGAAACTTTGCCCATTACGTTCAGTAACGGATTCAAAAACTGAGGCCTTAATATACAAAATATGACCATATACTAACAGCTTACATAATAAACAGCTTATCTACAGCTCTTAGTGAGGTTGTATGACATTGTCATCATTTTATGTGTTGCAATTTGCCAAAAAAATCGTAATGAAATCACATGTAATGGAACAAGATTCTCCGGATATTCAAAAAAACGATTTTAAGTTTGAACAGCTGTAACTTTTGCAAACATGAAAAGTTTCAACTGAAACTTTCAGGTATTGTGGCAAATTCATTCTCCTGCAAATTGGAAAATTTTCGGAGAAAAAGGTCAATCGGTAGCGAAGTTATCGAATTTTTTCCGGTGGTACGTTTTTTTTTGAAGCCACCCTGTATGTTGAGAAGTATCACTTTGGCCGATCTCCAAACATCTTCAGTGGCGCTGTT
>OX243816.1:45755849-45766499 GCA_945859605.1 Lumbricus rubellus
TATAGGCCTACTTGAAACATTGTGTACGATTCATTGAGTGTGTGTTTCAGGTGGATGAAGCGCGTGGTGGAACGAAGAATCTTGAATGATTGGCGAGTCCAGTGGTCGGAAATCACCATCATAGGAGACTACGTATGTCGAACAATTATACACTGTGCTATGACAAGTCAATAATTTTCTTATAATTATAACGTTTTTTTTAGATAATGTCGGTCATTCTGGTTCATTCCAAAATAACTACTATATTCACATAGCCTACAAAAGAACATACAACATACAACCCGCCTAAACAGTAAGCACGATCATCTACTTTTATAGTATCATCAATATACAGACAGTTTTTCATGTTGCTTATAAATCGTAATAATAACAATAATAAATTATAATAATAATAACAATATGGTTAGTAATGGTAGTTATACTTATAAGAGTAAAAATATAAACGGTTCACTAGATTATAGGCTAATTGTAATCCGGAGAGATCACCGTGTTAACTATAAATTATGGGATGAAACAAAAATAATAGAAAATAATCGTAAGTCTAAATCGCTTTTCTTATTAAGAATAATTATATTGCCTCTCCCTTCCAAACAGATGGTCGGACGATATACACCGAGCGTTGTGAGGCAAACAAGTTCAGAGGTAAGCTGCATTTGAATTCTTCAATGAATTACTAATAATATTAGCCTATAATAATTAATTATTATTATAAGGTTTATAAACCTGGTAAACCAGTCACTCATTTGTTCGTTGATTCATTTTTGCTTAGTAATTCAGCCAATCGCGAAGTCAGTATGCCATTTGGTCACCAAGTCATTCGGCCAGTCAGTCAGTCAGTCAGTCAGTCAGTCAGTCAGTCAGTCAGTCAGTCAGTCAGTCAGTCAGTCAGTCAGTCAGTCAGTCAGTCAGTCAGTCAGTCAGTCATTCAGTCAGTCATTCAGTCAGTCAGTCAGTCACTTAATTCGTGCATTTTGTTATGAGCGTTTCATAGGCTGGCAGTACATCAGAAATTCGAAGTATTCGCAGAAGCGTGGCCAGCCGTTTGTACACTCTCACCGGAATCTTTAGGGTAAGACAGAACAATCTCGTAATCTATCGTTTTAGCTTTCTAAATAAGTCCATTGATGCAGCGACATTATTTTACGGACTGACTCTGGTAGCAGTCTAAATGTTTGTGTACAGCCATATTATGTATTGATGTGGGTAAATAAATAAATTTGAAACTTGAAATTTCAATGATGATGATGATGATAAGAAAAATATTAATTAAAATAATCAGATGGTCTACCTCGTCCAGAGGCTTTCAATGTGCAGACAGCGTTTTACCGCTGGTGCTTTTAGAGGAACCCTGTGCACTACTCCCCGAGGACCAGAAAAAGACTTTAAGATTGAACACAGTTAAGTTTTTAGCCCGAGGGTCTGGTTATAAATTTTGAAAAAATAATTAGAATAGCCTAATAATAATAAATTGAATACTATATTTTTTTAATAATAGCAGTATTTTGGTAGTAGTAGTAGTAGTAGTAGTAGCGGTAGTAGTCGTAGTAGTAGTGGGCTAGTGGCAGGGGTGGTAGTAGTAGTTGTAGTAGTAGTAGTGTGAGCTCGCTAACCTCATGACCAAACAGTTGTGAGTATATACGGGTGTCCCTTTTGCCAAAAGAAAAAATTTCTTTTTACTATCTAGATTGACCATAATCACAGGGATATTTTTTCTTTGCGTTCGCCTACCTCTAGACTAGTTGTCGGACATTTTAGGCTGCTTCATTTTTGCAATGGTTGCTTGGAAATAATTAGATTCGTGATGGCCATTGTCGAGCTTCACCGTTGACTCTTTTTCAGGGGAAAACGGTTGCAATAAGGAAGGTCACCCGTGACTCTGTCGACATACGTCAACCCGTCATCTATAAAGAAATGAAACAAGTGCGTATTCTGAGTTTGCATTTGACTGGACTTTTATTGGTTATAATCATCGATAAGTCAACATCCTAAACCTGAACCACAACCTTTAACTCTCAAACAAGTTTGTTTTATGAATGTGTAATAGACATAGGCGTAGGGGAGATTTCAGCAGTGAGGTCAAAATTTTAATTTCTGCCCGAAAATTTAAAACCGGAATAATTGACTTAAAGGAATAATTATATTATGTTTGTACAAAAGCAGAGTTTCTGTTCTCACGCCCACACTCGGGAAGAAAGAACCGTGGGGGCAAACAACCTGGGGTTCGGCTACTTTTAGTGCCCACAATTGGTAATTTTTGGCCGACATGCAAAGTTTATGACGTATTCCTTTTAAGAATAAGCTTAATAATCCTGACACTTAGTTACAATCAGTTTACACTTCAAGTGAACAAATGAATAAATTCATAATTGTATTATAATATTGTATCGTATTTAATCATCTATGAAGCGCTCTGTAGTAAGCTGAACCGTTCAGAGGCGCTTCCAGCGCGCAATATCACGAATTAGGGAGATTTTTAAAACCTGTTTTCTGTTCGTGAATTTTCAGAGATTTTTGCCATTATTTACAAAATGCTACCGTGAATTTAGAACTTTTCCCCGCGAATGTCTCTATAATTATACCCACGATGGTTGTGAGCTATGAGATCTATCGAATTCGATTCTGGCAAATTGGAACTGCGAGATGTGACGTGATAATGAGCGTTGACCTTCAAATATAGTTGCTTAATATTTCCCCGGGGCCTAAGGCCTACTTGCCCGAAAACAGACTCGCCCAATATTTGGGGGCATTTGCCCACCCTCTGGGCCCCGCCTCCTACGCCTATGATAATAAAGGGGGTCTCTTATATTTGCCTGAATCACCTTCTATGTAGTTTCAGCTGCTTGAGATGAGATCAAGAGATCATCGTCACATTCGTCACGAGTGCCGTCATGTCAAAGCAGTAGATTGTCGTAATCTTGATTTGTGTTTTGTCATCTATGAAACAGTTGTTTTACATCAGTCACGAAAACGTTAATCCCTTCATCGGAGTCTGTTCAGAGGCGCCGAATGTCTGCGTGCTTATGCTGTACGCCGATAGAGGGAGTCTACAAGATGTATTGGGTGAACCGGAGTATGACATCAACTGGGAGTTCCGAATGTGTTTTGCAACAGATATCGCTATGGTACTACACTGTCTAGACACGAATCTATTCGCAATCATACTCGTTAGCTCCACATTTTAAAGCGCCACTCCATAGATCTAAGCGCAGAACCATCAGGCCATTCAGCTCGAAGTCCGGTGACGGCTGGAGTCCGGCTAATATAATTTTATATTCGTTTAATCAGAAATCAGGTTGACAAGCCGCAACACAGTTAGAAGATGAAGAGAAAAATAGTATTAAAAATAGTTTGTTCATTGTTCACAGGTTACATTTATTTACTAAAGAAAGACCAGAGACATACAAAGAAATCCCGACGAACAATAATATCTCGACAATATTATTATTATTATAATAAGCCTATCAGAGTATAAAACATAAGTTACTGCAATATTCAGAAACATGTCTCGAGATCATTTTATTGCTATCGTCCCATAACCGATTGTTTAGCTATTACGATTACGACGCCTTATAAGTCAATAATATTATACATAAGACATGTCATCAAACAATGTTTTCTGTAAGCAGTGTACGAACAACGATCAGCTAACGTAACAGCCATCTGAGAGAGGCACGCTAAACTTAGAGACATGTAGGCAAGTCCGTAGCCAGGATTTGATTTGGGGGGGTTCCTCGGCGGAGAATTTCTGGCGCCCTTTTTATAGTAGTTTGACGACCTTCTTTTAGTCCTCAAAATTTCTGACGACCTTTTTTAGTCACCAGAAACGGTTTTCTTACCATTTTTCATTATGTGCTAGTGAATTTATTCTATTTTTTTACATTTTTCATGTCGGGGGTGATTTCATGGTTTTATTTCATGGTCTTTACATCGTGTGCTAGTAAATGCATTATATTATTTTTTACATTTTTCATTTTGGGGGGTATTCAAACACCCAAAACACCCCCTGGCTACGGCCTTGCATGTAGGAAACACCTCCCGAACTGTTCTCGGTTTCACCTGCTGTTGAAGACAGATCATCTTCACTTCACCTCAGCAGGGATCGCCTGTCAGTAGGGATCTGAAGGGGCGCTATATAAATTCTGATTGATTGAGGCAAATCATTGTTTGAATGCTAACAGACGGTCGGTTACTTTAAACTGTTATGACGACTCAGGGCATGCAGTACTTGCACCAAAGTGCGGTCGGACCGCACGGGCATCTAAGAAGCTCCAACTGCGTCGTCGATCGCAAGTGGGGATGTCGGATCACGGACTACGGATTGCAGCAGTTCAAGCGATCGAAGAGTCAGACCAGCAACTTCAGATGGAACTCTGGTAGGTCTGATACAATCGCATATCCATCCAAGCGCCTTCCATCATCCATCCGTAATCGTTATCGACTTATCGCCACATTATTTTCTAAAGCGCCACTGGAAAGCCAAGCGCAAGGAACAGCGTCTATAGTCAGAGGGGTTGTCCAATGAGAGTGTTCCGAAGGAGGTCGTTGCCCGGTTAAAAAAAGAATCAGACGTGGTAGAGCAGCTAGCTGTTATGGTGGGTGGTGTTTAGGTCGAGAATTGGAAGGTGGAAGTGAGTTTGGCGAATCCCTCCAATCGTCGTCCATCCACCCATCCACCTATCAATCCATTCGCCAATACATAATTAATTTTTTGCAATGCGCCGACTTTCCAAAGAGATTGCTTCTTAAATGGTTCTGATCGGATCGTTTAGAGCTGCTGTGGACTGCGCCTGAAATCCTAAAGAAACCAGATACAGACCCAGACCGAATATACGGAACAAAGGAAGGCGATGTCTATTCTTTTGGAATCATAGTCTCTGAACTAATAACAAAGGAAATGCCCTACCACATGCACCTCGATTCAATCTCACCAGAAGGTAAGCTGCAAGTTGACTTGGATATATAAATTATGTATGTTTGTTTATTATATCAATATATCATGTTTGTACACCAAATGCGGCTAGCAATTGCATGGTATATTAAAGAATATTCTTATCTTATCTTGTGTCAACTACAGTAACTGTAACACACAGCGCCATTTTTATTGCAACGTTGAATAGTCAAACTTGCGCACAACAGTAATTCTGTCTACAAACCTTTTTATGTGTTTCTTACTGAGGTCGAAGCTTGCATACTTGCTTCTCATGAATAGGAAATCGGATCTATTGTTTTTCATGAAGACGCCTTTCTTAGGCCTAGTTGGTTTTTGTTTAAGCATTTCCTGCTGTTATTTAATCGCTATTTTGAGTTATAATTTATCAGGTGGGCATCGGCCTTTCTGTGTAGACCTATACGAAATTGAGTCCAATAACCTTTGTTCCGTTGATTTGGTCCTGGTCGGTATTCTGAATTCTTTAGGATTTCGGAGGTGATAATTTCATGTATAAGCTTACCTATCAAGTTTACTTGAATGTTTTTCCCCGTCACACAGGCAATTTTATAGCCTGATGTTTTAGTAAAGAATTATGGTGACTTAGAGACGGTAGATACAGACAGGAGGTTAGGCCTATACGGACAAATAGACACGCGTGCATACTAACAGACACACAGACTGACAGGAAGACCCACACACAGACAGATAGACCCACACACAGACAGCTAGACACACAGACACCGCATGGGATTTTCGTCAATGTTCTTTCTAGTTAAAATTATGTTTTTCCCTAGAGGTCGTTTTGCGGTTGACGAGTAACCCAAAGTTTCGACCAGATCTCCCTCCACCTCAGGGACCGAAAGGTTGGAACAGTCTGGCGAAGATCTGTTGGCACAGCAAACCGGAAGCGAGACCGACCTTTAGAAGGATTGTGGATAGACTGAGGTCGATCCACGGAAGAAGGTAAGTCTAGCTCTGTAGAATGTAACTTCATCTTTTAAGAGCTGCAAGTTCAGAGACGTTTTAGAAAATAAATTTCATCATCTTCATTTGGTGGAGAGATTTCGTTCAGTTCTGCAATTACTTGCTCTGTGATGTCTTGGACGCATTACAAGTCGCATATTGCAAATTGAACAAATACACCTGAATTAGTACACATGATTAGCCGTTGCCTAGTATAGAGCACGCTTATAATTATTTTTATGTGACCATTACAACTTCCAATCAGCCTGTTACCAAACAACACGAGCAGTGGATGATGGACGGGGTCTAATGCGGTCACGTGAGGTAGGTCAAGCGGATGAGCTAGAACCCGTCTTTTACTCACTACTAATTAAGACGAGGCAACTGAAGTAATGTCCTGATTTTCAGAATACCTAATCTGGTGGAGCGGACGCAGCAAACAATGGAGAGCGCGCTCCAGCAAAAGGCATTTGAAATCGCGACCGAGAGAAGAAGAACCGATATGGTCCTCTACAGTCTACTTCCACAGTAGGCAACTTCTTGTCGACTTGTTTTTCCACTGCATAGTATTCGTTTATTCATTCTTACATTAATTAATTCATTCAAGTATTTATATAGAGTTTTTTACTCAGAGGTGCTCCCGACGCCAGCGGGGCCAAACAGAGTAGTGTCCAAGTGCTTATGGAATGTGTCAGAGAGTGACAAGGGGACATGCGCGGCTCAAGACAGAGGCTATTCCATACTACTGGGCCAGTCACAGAATACGACAGAATAAGAATCTGATATGTTACTAATTACTATGTAATGCAGTGGTTCCCAACAATTTTTGACTTTGTTTCAAAGTGCACTGCAGAACTTTGTGACATAGTCAAATAATAGATCATGTTGTATTGTTTATTTTGCATAAAGTTTTCTGTGACTGATTTTCGCGTTTAGGAGCCTAGCAGACAAAATCTTCGACGGAAAAGAGATTCTTCCTCAGAAATTTGACGACGTCACTGTTTGCGTCTGCGAAACTAGTCAGGTTTTTGCGACTACCAAGACGCTGTCAGCTATCCAGGTAAGCATTGTCAGTTACCTTAGCCGTTACCGACCACAGTGTAGTTAAATTATATGAGCAAATCAGGGTGATAATTGCCGAGGTGGGGGTTTCAACCCCAGTCTTTCTTAGAGCCCCATGTTAAAGTATGTTTTTCACACCCAAATTCTAAGTGGATCAATGTCCACCCCACCCCAGTTATTTTCCACAATTTTTCCTTTACAGCAAACCCCCTACCCTCGGTTAGTAGCCTAAAGGCTTAAAACTGAGCTCGACATGCAAATCAATAATCTAAGAACTTCAATAGAATCGAGGTGGCTATGAATAAAAATCGTTTTGTGAATCGTTAATATTTCAAAGGCAAGTCCGGTGAGCATATAGGCATTCCGTACCCGATTTCGTAGCATTGTCAGCCTTAAGCGCCTTCTCATTGGCCGATCCCAAATTATGAATATTCATAACCAGTGACATCATTAAGCACGTTTTGTTTACAGACTTTGCGGCTTGCGTTGGCAATATCAATTAATCTTATAGGCTATTATGTTTAATAAATCGCAGCCTTTGCGTTCATTAGGCCTAGTAGGCTATGGCAGTTATTTGCTAAGATTTCCAAATTGCTTTGATAAATACACCGTGACTCAAAAAAAAGTAAGCCAAATTGTTTTTCATATATCTTTAATGTCTGATAACATATCACGCTAAAATTTTCCAAATATTTAGAGAATTGGACCAAGAATATGATTCCAAAATTTCATCAGATAAAGTTGAACGGATAAAAAGATACAAATATTGAAACTTCATATGCCGAAATTTCAGTTTACAAGCAATTTTCTATCAGATTCAATAAAATGTTTCCTTATTATCTCCAATGCCTGATGATTAATCATTCTAAAATTTTCCAGATATGTAGAGAATTGAACTACCAATATGACCCCAACAGTATGGTTTGATAATTTAATTAAATAAGATGCTCAAAATGTCCCCCTCCTGCTTGCACGCAAGCCTGAGGGCGCTGGCGCCATTGCAATGGCAACAGCAACGTCAATTATCCTCTGGTTCAGGCCATCCCGCACTTCCAGCAAGCGTTGCTTCAGATCGTTTATATCATGGATTGTTGTCTGGTCGGCTCGATCTTGCATCACGCTCCACATTTTATAGTCGACAGAATTCAAATCTGGACTGTTCGGAGGCCATAATGTGGGAGAAATGAAGTCTACACAATAACAGACTTGCTGAAAACTGAAATTTCGGGTGATGAAGTTGAAATATCCATATCCTTCTATCCCTTCAAGTTTATGAAATGATATTTTGGGATCCTATTCTTGGTTCAATTATCTAAATATCGGGAAAAAGTATTTATGATTACTCATCAGGCATCAGAGATGTAAAAAAATTAGTTTGGCTTACTTTTTATTGAATCTGACAGAAAATTGCTTGCAAACTGAAATTTCGGTATTTGAAGTTTAAATATTCATATCTTTTTATCCGTTCACTTTTATCTCATGAAATTTTGGAATCATATTCTTGGTTCACTCCTCTAAATATTTGGAAAATTGTAGCTTGATATGTCGACAGGTATTAGAGATATATGCAAAACAGTTTGGCTTACTTTTTATTGAACCACGGTGTAGATAGCCTACACCAAACAGTTTTGCATAGGCCTATTATGGGTTAAAGCTGCGTTCCGTGATTTATTATTGGGCGGATATGCTTTGTAATTAAGCTGCTTTTCCCATGTAGCCTATTGCAGGTTGTCTGTTCAGTTAAGATTTATATATTCTGTAATCTGAGTTCCTGCAAACTGTTTCAACTGCATAATAATTATTGTACACTGTAACCGATTGCGGTCCTTCAACCGGATTGTTGAATAGACGAAAATTATTATTATACTGCCTCACCCAAAAATTTAAACACCCGAGTTTAGCTTAATAATTGTATTTAAAATGTAAGCAATTGGCAGGTAGGTCAAGCTGTAAATGTTGGGACTTCGCTATGTCTGAATCGTGACAAGTTGTTATTGGATTGTAGATTGCGGCCTGTCAACCGTATTGTTGAATGAAGATAATATTATTTATTGATGAGCAGTGATAACAGAGTAACACTGATGTTTTTAGCAAATGCCTTTCTATTATGTAAAGCCATAAGGCTACTTGCATTCATATTAATGCTTTTATTGGCAGGCCTACTTAATTAGGCTATTCACAATTCAGCAGTAACGTTCACTCTTACAGGGCTGTTTTAAGAAATTTTAGAACTGCATAACGCCACAGCCCCTTCTTTACTTTCCCATCCTCCATTTTTAATTACTTCCAATCGGAGGACATTGACCTTTTTGCTAGTTTTTAACTGTACAGAAGTGTTTGTACAACTCTATTCTTGTCAGGAAGTCAGAACGTGGAATTAGAAGGTCTGTGAACGTGGATGCAAAGGGTTCTGATTCATGATTCAAAATAATCAAATTTGAATAATTTGAATGAAGATAACCGTCGCACATCTTAATAAAACGTATTTAGGCCTACATTATATGCAATTGCGCATAGACTACACATAAAATGTAGGCTATAGGTGTAAAATTTAGGGTGATTTTCACTAGAACTGAGATTGACATGAACTAGGCCTACTGTACTTAAGCTCGAAAGATTACTGGTTGTCGAACAGTAGGCATGGAAAATGAGACAGTTCACGAAAACTGAATAAACCTAGAGCTTTTAAAGTTACAATTGGGAATGTGTGGAACACTAATTTCAACTGGTGCAAATTTAGGCAACTGAAGTCTAGTTAAGTCTAATGCAATGACTTCTGTAGCGCAGTTTTGATTTTTGGTATCGCAGGAGACGGTTGATTCAACGAAGCAGACGCCTAATGCATGACATAGCGTATTATTGGAGCGCTGAGTTGGTCGATGACATAAAATTATTCGCTGGCACGCATGTAACAGCGCGTGACCTTTGCATTTTATTTTTGCTCTGATTTGAAGTCTACCTTCACACTTTCGATTACTTCACTATCGAATGGAAACTCCTTATAACTTTAAGCGCACCGCAATCGGTCATTTTTCCCCGTATGCCAACAACAGCAGCAACAACAGCGCACGAGCAGGCACTAAGCACGTCATTGGTTATGAATATTCATAATCTGAAACCGGCCAATGAAAAAGCGTTATGGCTTGCAATGCTACGAAATCGGGTACGGAATGCCTATATGCGTCCGGTGAAGGGTCAAAAAGGAGTCAGAGAAAACATGGAAACGACCTACGAAGACATGAATCCAGTGAATGATCAGGTATTCGTATAGCTCTGAAAAGTGGAATTTTTGCAAAGACAACCTGCTGTTAACACAGTTTTGGACTCGTTTTCAGTGGGACTCAAGGAACAAACCCGAGACATAAACTGGGAGTTCCGAAGATGACTTCAGACTACCAGAGAGGATGGCAGAGCGAACTGATGGGAGAAGTCCATTCCATAAGGAGGAGTCAATACAGGCAAATGATCTGAATTGAGTAATATTAATACAATTATTAATATTTTAGCATAAAACCGATGATGATGTTAATATTACGACAATGATGCTGTAATGGTGCGTTGTAGGTCACACATATTTTGTTGGAGATGTTTGAACTCTATGAAGACGTCATAAGAAAATATAAAGTCGTGGAAGTAAGGATTACAAATCCGCAGTTAGCACGACAGTATATAGCATGGATGGGATTTATAAAAGC
>OX243816.1:45766699-45769199 GCA_945859605.1 Lumbricus rubellus
TTCCATAGTGAGGGACCATTGCAGGAAAATGATCTGGATTAAGCCATGGCGGTCCTGACTCGGGGAACAAAGAGATCAAGCCGATCAGAAGACCTAAGAGGACGCAGCGATATGTGTGCATGCATAATTGTATTTGCATGTATGTATGTATGTATGTATGTATGTATGTATGTATGTATGTATGTATGTATGTATGTATGTATGTACGTACGTATGTAGCTATGTATGTGTGTAAGTATGAATGTATACATGTATGTAGTTAGGTATGCATATATGCATGTATGAACATATATTATATACATGCATACATACATGCATACATACGTACGTACTTACATACATACGTACGTACTACGTACATACATACATACGTACGCGTAAATATATACACACACATACAAAGTCATACATGCATACATACATTCAAGCATACATACATACATGCATGCATACATGCATAAAGCTTCACAATCTCATATAGAAGTTTGTTTACGCATATATACGTACATACATGTACATACATACATACATACATACATACATACATACATACATACATACATACTTACATACATACATACATACATACATACATACATACATACATACATACATACATACATACATACAAACATACATACATAGTTACATACATACATACATACATACATACATACATACATACATACATACATACATACATACATACATACATACATACATACATACATACATACATACAAACATACATACATACATACATGCAGCTTCACAATCTGACATAAAAGTATGTTTACGCAATAAAAGACATAGTGGATATGACTGGGAAAACCCCACCCCTTATGTGGCTAGCGTCAGTTTAAACTGACGGTATGAAAATTCTTATATTTTTCAGTAGTGAAATTATTTTTTTAAATGGTCATCATAACTACCTTTAGGATGCTTGTGGTGAAGTTTTGCATTACCATATTATTAAAATATGAGTTGACATTATTTATTTTTTGCTTTTTGAACAATGCATATTTAAAAATTTCGATTTATCAAGAAAAATATTTTTTTACTAAGTACGCCTGCTAAAAACAAACTGAAATAAATCCACAAAGATAATCACACAGGTCTTAGAATAGCAACTAAAAATGGTTAATAACAGAAAATGCAACTTAAAAGCAAAAAAACCGCCACTTTCTGTGTGTCAGTTTAAACTGACGCTAGCCACATATGGGTTAATTTGGTGTGAATTTCCGCCTATGGATAAGTTAACCTATGGTGCATACGCCTCTTAGTTTACAGTGTTAGTTTGCTAATAAAAAAACATACTAGCCTATAATAGACCTAATAGCCTACGTGTGTTGTGCGATCGTCTGTAGGGTCAGCCCTTGCAGCGGTGATCTGGCGGACATTTCCAAGGTACTGTGTGAGTGGTGAGGCTGTTGATACAGTCAGGACTATGCAAAGCACAAGCAAAGGTAATGCACAAACTATTCGAGGAAACTTTTTATGATCACGATACTAAAGTCGTTATTCAATCTATGCTAGGTTAGGCCATAGAATGTAAACATAATTATTGCATGCATACAATGTAGAAAGTGTGTGAGCAACTCACTGAGCAGCGTTGGTGAGTTCGTATCAATTCGCTTATATAGCGCTTTATGCACTGACTCGATACTAAGTCCTATGTGTTAATTGTTCGTGGTGCACGTCATGACTTTGGTCGGTATTCTTTCACATTAATTTGCTGGTCCTTCATCTGGAACTCTCCGTCCACTCATGCACGTAACTCTCTTAGCAAGACTGTTTTTCGCTCTAGACTGAAAACTTACATTTTCCAGTCCACATCATATAGTTCTTAATGGTCTGCCGAACTTCACTGTGCACTTCTGAACTTTTCAATGATGGCTTGTGAAATTTCAATCGTATAATTGTATTGTAGGCTATTGTATTGTATTAAGTTAACCAAGCTTTGTTTTAGCAATGCGAATACGAATCAGCGAGGCTGCGTATGGTCACATTGTTCAATCCGGCTACTTTACAGTGGAAGAGGGAGAGAAAATTACCGATAAGGTAAGTCGGTCAAGCGATGACTACTGCATTGTAGTAAGCCTTAAGTAAGGTAAGCTTACGCAAAATGCTTTGAGTGAGTGCATATGTGAATCTTCCAAAACGGCATTGCGCTTGCGCAGACAGGTGGCTGCGATATATCATCAGATTTTACATAGCATCGCGGGAGTACATAGTTGATGTTTTTGTTGAATTTGTTCAGGATGGAACTCCGATCCGAACGTACTGGTTGACTGGAAAGAAAGGATATCTGAAGCCGCTTCCGCAGTCAATGAAACGCAGAGCGTCTATTATGCCGGAAAAAGAATTACGGAATTGAATATGAACATGTTTCCAACTTGACCTACGTCAACGCGCCGTCTCTATTGGTTTCTTGCCACACTATTACAGGTTGCGATCAGTGGTTGAATCTTTTCGTGGTGTTAGTCGCTGGAAACAATGT
>OX243816.1:45774199-45784199 GCA_945859605.1 Lumbricus rubellus
GGACAAAAAGCACATTGCTCGGGTTCTCATCATAGCTAAAAGACATGAAATGCACAACGGTGAATACGCGTTCATCGGTTTCGATATCAATACCCGTAAGTTTTTTGTATAACCAACCGTTCTATTAACTAATCAGGATCCTTATTAAGATGAAGGACAAGTTTTCAGCATTGAGTAGGCCTAAAACACTGGATAAGAAAGAACATAGGCCTAATCTGATCGATTTGGGAATAGAACTAGGCCCAATGTACTGGGAATGAACGTCGTTGTACCAGCTGCTGTTTATTGTACGCTACTTATTGACTTCTAGCTCGCTCGTGTCGCTATTTTGATTGTCGCCTTTTTGAAGTCACTCTTTTGATGGTCGCCCTTTCGAAGCCGCCCTTTTGATAGTGAATCATTTCCGCTGTCCTTGCTATGGGACGGCATCGATACTTTGGGGGCCAGCATCATCAAACATCCGCCACCTTCGCTCTTTAAATCGTCTTCTCGTGTAAAGGGAGATCCACAGACATTCAGATCTTATGGACGAGATCTTAACAGGAGCGAGCAAGTCAAACAATAAGGAAATTAAAAAACCAAATGGAGAACCTACGCAATATAATGTGAATGATAGCCTAATCTTTTCCGCTTTCCCGTGGTCAATAGGAGGTGGGCATCATAATCCAATAGAATTATCTGTAGTATCTTAAAGAGAAGTCGCAATAATAGTCACAACCCATTGGAAAACATTGATCAGCAATAGAATTATCAGTAGCCGACAGATCGGAGAAGCCAGAGACTAGACTTCGGTGGGTATATGCGAGTTGACAGAGAAGAGTGCCGAATTGTTAGGCCTGAATGGCTCATCGTAAAATTTAGAATAATTATTTATAGTATCAGCTAATGTGGTGACTTGTGTATCGAACTCCAAAGTATATAGAACATGCGAAACCTCAGAACCCAGATCAGTTCGGCAAGAGTAACGGCAGCCGCTGATCGAGCTAGTGCAGAATTTATTTATGTGGAAATTGTGGATAATATAAGGAGGAGATGAATAGGTTCTTAAGATATTCATCTAGTAGCCTACCTCATGAACTCAAATGGAGCTCTAGCCATGGATTCCTTGCTCGTTTGGCAACTTGTGCAACGATAATTAGTGCGAGGTAGGTGGTCTAAGATTATCTGATAATTTATAAGTCTTTGTCGCGATTCAGGTAAGAGTTCCTGACCACTTTGTATACCTGACACTCTGCGCTTAGTCGATATAGTCACTAAGTAGCGCTGTAGAAGTTTTATGGTTGCGTTATGGCGATTACGTATTTGATCGCACAAGAAAAAATTTAAGGTGTGCATATATTTTCTGTCGCAGTGCCTGCCTCGTTACTCAATGCGACCGAAGATGAATGGAAACAGGCTAATGTGGGATTTGTCTACATGGAGCTTACTAATGTTTATAGAGACCTCGAAAATACAAAGTTTATTAAGCTCGTCAACAATCAAAACTTCAGTCAGTATTCTCAACTTGCGTGGATTCAACATGAAACTTTGAGAGAAAAGGTTCGTTTAAGAAAACCAAGGTTCATTTGTCTATTATTGCCTATATTTATTTGATCATGTGCATTGATTGCAGTAAGGATCGGTCACAAAATAGACATAATGATCAGGTAACATCGAGTCCCGTAACGAATTTGAAGCCCGTCCCACCAACAGGGAGGTGTGCACCAATTAGACCAGGCTTGGAATCTGAAAATTACACTGTTAGAAGCAAATCATGTAACAATTTGCTAACCGGTGTTTCTAGACTAATTCGACCCCCCTGAAAACGAAAATCGCGGTTAGCAAGCTGGATTTTTAGCCGTTCCATGGGAAAACAAGATGGCGGACAAAATGGCTGCCAATTGCTCCATATAAATAAAAGTAAAGTATTTTATGTGATAGGAACACGGTTTTAGATTCTAAATTAAGACTATAGGGTCCAAGGAATGCAAGGGAATCAAAAACATATATGTAGCACTGCAAGAAAATCAAAATGGCGGACAAAATGGCGGCCAGAATCTTAAATAGCTATAAATGAAGTTCTGTATGCAATAGAAACATGATTTCAGAGTCTAAATCAACATTTTCGAGGTCAAGAAATGCGATGGAACCATGGTCAAATATGTAGCTCTACACAAAAACCAATATGGCGGACAAAATGGCGGCCAGAATCTTAAAATGGCTATAGGTTAAGTCATGTATGCAATGGAATCATGATTTCAGGGTCTAAGTCAACAGTTTCGAGGTCAAAGAATGCGATGGAATCAATGTCACATATGTAGCACTGCAAGGAAATCAGAGTGGTGGACAAAATAAGTAAGTAAGTATATACTTTAATGAACCGCCTGCAAACGCACTGCGGTCATACCCTTGAATTGGTTATTAGTGAAGTTCTGTATACCTTGTGGAAATATGATTCCAGAATGTAGATGAAAATTTTCCGAGTCAAGGAATATGATTTAGTTAGAGGCACATTATATGTTATGTGACACTGCTAGAAAAAACCAAAATGGTGGACAACAGCTTTAACTGGCTATAAATGATCTACCGTACTGAATGTATGTGATAGAGACATGATTTCAGATTGGACTAATTATTGTTTTCTTGGTCAAATAATTCCAAGAAAGTCACATTCTATCTTCTATATACATACCATTGAGCTTAACGCATGCATTGAAATTGTTTAGTGGAAATACTTTAGTAGCTTATGATTGCACTGCAGTTTAACTATTGCTGGCGCAATATTCACGCTTTAATGTTTCATAACTTGTCCTATCAACTGTTGCAATGCTTCATGACTTGACTGCTATGTATGTAGAGTAGTTCTAATTAATTAAGGCATTGTTGTTGTTCCTGCAATTGTACGTAAGTGTACACGGCAAATCACACTTCGATAGCAACAGGGCTCGATGCTATGCACCTATGCTTATTAACTTCTCAGGGTTTGCAGATAAACTCTATAATGTGACTGCGGCGCAGGACCAGTACCAGGGCACACTAGTAAAGATCACCTTCTTCCACCGCACTCCATCCCAATGAGGATGGTGTCTGAACATCAATATATGGAAGATAGGCTTTTTCCAAATTACAGTTTGTTAATGAGCTTATAGGAGAATTTTTCCAATGTAAAAGGCAAGTGAGAAGTCTCCAAGTAGGTTATTCATGCATTCTTTCAGTTCATTCCTGCTAAATACCACAGCACATCCAGTTATGGCAAGAAAAGCCAATATATTTCTTCATAGTTGCTTGAATTGGATGAACTCCCGCTTTGCTGATATTCCCGCCATCACCCAAACATCGTTAGATATAAGTCATGCACATCTGACCCGGTAGTAGGCAACACCTTTTCTTCCTTCAAGGAACCACCAGCAACAGCTGCATCTGTATCTCCAAATATCCAAATGTGGCTGTTGAGAACTGAATGGACAGGAATGAAGCTAGATCAGCTTTGCTTTCAGGCATACCAAGAACATTCAGCCAATTTTCCGACAACGGATTACCGCTATTTAAAAACTCAATACAATGACAAAGCTGTGGTTATAGTCACCATTTCTGTATGGCTCCCCTTTTTCTAAGCAATGTCCAGGTCCAGTACCTATCGAAGACAAAAATTATTGACCCTCTTGTAGCCAATCGAAAGTACCTTTACATGGGCAACCATTGTATCTGCCAGATCACCGTATGTCTTCACATCTGGAGGGTCCCTATTGCTTGAAGCATTACGTGTACCATTGCTTGCCCACCAATAATTTATCTGGAATTGGTTTTATGAATTGCGACACAATTTATTGGGCATATCGCAAAATTTGGTCATATCTCATATTATATGCAGATGTCTTGCATTGGATCCCTTCCCCGCAGCGGATTGCCTACAGAGTCTTTGTGTTGGTTAGGAAATGCTTTGAGGGACTAGTCCATTTTAGCTGCAGGAACTCTGTTTTCCAACACGGGTGTCCAGCGTCGATCGACTCTTCAGTTGGCGGACCAAGCTGAGCTTCTGTTATTCGACAGCGACGTTCATTCTCTGTGGCTGGTTCCACAACCTGAAATGTCCACCCCTTTTCACAGCACTTGTTATCCATCCATGGGCCACTTCACTCTGTTTCTTACGAATCTAAAAACTGTCCCATGCATTTAGTCGTGGCTATGTCGGGGTTGATACCGAGCAACCTCCCTTGAAGAGACCCTACATAAAATATTAAAAATAAATGCCATGCCTGCCTCTGTTAAAAAGTTGCTGACCGGACAATTTACTTTTCAGAAAGCATCCCATGCCAGTGGTTTTGAGGGAAGCTCATGGCACGATATTGATGCTAGATCCAGATGCCATGCAGATGATGGGATAATATGTTTGATTCGCTGTGATAATTGTGCTGCATGAAAACTTCGTCCGTCTTCTTTTGAAGAATGCTTTTTGGCTTAAGACTTGCTGAGGGAATTTGTGATAATTTTGATGATCATTTCAGGCCAAATAAGGGAACATTGTAGATAAATTCCACAGCACGGGCCCCAGATGCCATCTCGCAAAGACCTGGTAAAAAAACTGAAATCAAATTCCGATTGCATACATGACTTCACTTGTAGCCATTTTAGGATTCTGGCCGCCATTTTGTCCGCCATCTTGGTTTTATTGCAGTGCTACATATGTGACATTGGTTTCATCGCATTCTTTGACCTAAAAAATGTTGACTTAGACCCTGAAATCATGATTCCATTGCATACATGACTTAACCTATAGCCATTTTAAGTTTCTGGCCTCCATTTTGTCCGCCATATTGGTTTTTGTGTAGAGCTACATATCTGACCATTGTTCCATCGCATTCCTTGACCTCTAAAATGTTGATTTAGACTCTGAAATCATGTTTCTATTGCATACAGAACTTCATTTATAGCCATTTAAGATTCTGGCCGCCATTTTGTCCGCCATTTTGATTTTCTTGCAGTGCTACATATATGTTTTTGATTCCATTGCATTCCTTGGACCCTATAGTCTTAATTTAGAATCTAAAACCGTGTTCCTATCACATAAAATACTTTACTCTTATTTATTTGAAGCAATTGGCAGCCATTTTGTCCGCCATCTTGTTTTCCCATGGAACGGCTAAAAATCCAGCTTGCTAACCGCGATTTTCATTTTCAGGGGCGTTGAATTAGTCTAGAAACACTGGTTAGCAAATTGTTACATGATTTGCTTCTAACAGTGATTTCTAGAGCTCTTTTAGAATTCCAAGCCTTGTCTAAATACCGGTGTCGCAATATCCTTTTTCCCCCATACAATGTTTCCTCTCGAAACAGAGTCTCCCCTGACTGAAACTCTGTATTGGAAGGAATATTCTGATATAAAAGTAAGCTTATAATTTTCATGTTAAATAATTAAGTTATCAACGTATACCAAAGCTTTAACCTGCTCAGTGATGCTCATCTACAAATTTTATGCGACTGTTACTGTACACAGTGTACAGTAGCCCATATCACGCTGAAAGGGGAATAGCCTACTTTATTTCGTCGACGGAGGAGATATTCTCTCCCCTGGGAGACTTTACTTCAGAATATAGTCTCCGGGGGTCGCACTTATTCAGAATATAGTCTCCGGGGGTCGAACTTATTCAGGAACAGATCTCCCGGGGGTGGGGAGAAGACTCCGGATAAGACTTTTAGGGGGAGACACCGGCACGGGCCTGGCAGAAGGAGTGCAGGACATTCCCCCCACTGTCCAAAACCTTCGGACAAACCCCGGACGAAAACCCCGGACAACCTTTTACCCCAACCGATAATATATCCCAAAACGTACACTCAGGACAGTAAACTCCCTCCACGGTGCAAAAAACCTTTTTCTATTGTTTATTGATAAAACCCAATAATTGTCCAGTTTGCGGTGCAAAATTCGCTTGATCTGTGCCGCCTTTATTTAATTAGCAATAATTGTTATTTTATCAATTGAACTTCTTTTTGCATAACAATTATTTTTGATCAATCCAGCTACAATTTAAGCAAGAACATTCTCATCAATCCAGCTTTCATTTAAGTATAAATTATTTTTTGTCTATCCGACTTCTATGTAGGCTAAATATATATTTTTCATCAATCCAGCTACAATTCAAGCAAGTAGATTTTCATCAATCAGGTTTACATTTAAGCATAAATTATTTTTTATCTATCCGACTTCTATGTAGGCTAAATATATATTTTTCATCAATCCAGCTACAATTCAAGCAAGTAGATTTTCATCAATCAGGCTTACATCTAGGCATAAATTATTTTTTTATCGATCCAACTTCTCTTTAGCGAGAATTGTCTTTATCATTCCTACTTGTGTACGACCGGTTCTAAGACGATTAATCACTGGACGGTTGATCATCGACCGATTGATCACCGGACGGTTGATCACCGGAAGATTGATCACCGGACGGTTGATCACCGGTCTAGTGGTCACTGCAATTAACTAATGATGAAAGAGAAATGGCGCAATAACCGCTAGTAAAGATAAACATTGTCAGCTTCTGTTAATTCCTATATGTAAACACAGCAAATAGCACATCACAATTATTTTAATTAAGTAGCCTACGCATTCCAAATAAAGTATTTTGTTCTTTACGGCCAAAGGCTATCAAAGTTCAAAAACAAGCCGTTATAGCGATCTCTGCATTTAGCTAAGCATGAAAGAAAAAATGCGTAGGCCTATTTAGCGGCAAAATTAACCTTACCGCTAGTAAAGATAAACATCGTCGGCTTCTTTTAATTCTTATATTATGTACATAAATTAAATAGCACAGCAGAAATATTATGGACAAACAATTATTGCTCTTACTTAGGCCACCTGCGTGTAGTTGCCGATCTATCTTATTAGTTAACTGTTTAATAACGCTTGACAGCCGTTTTAGCATATTTTCGCATTTAACTTCTTATGAGTTCATTACAAATTAAATACATTATGCGGTAGATTGAGTCTGTGTCATATCGTTTTATATAAATCATGCGATGATCAATCGTCCGGTGATCAATTGTCCGGTGATCAATTGTCCGGTGATCAACCGTCCGGTGATCAACCGTCCGGTGATCATCCGTCCGGTGATCAACCGTCCGGTGATCATCCGTCCGGTGATCATCCGTCCGGTGATCATCCGTCCGGTGATCAACTGTCCGGTGATCAATCGTCCGGTGATCAACCGTCCGGTGATCAACTGTCCGGTGATCAATCGTCCGGTGATCAACCGTCCGGTGATCAACCGTCCGGTGATCATACGTCCCCGCACCGTACGATCAACAGTTGTATTTTGAACTTTGGACCGCCGATCGGAGGACCACCACTTAACACGCAATATGTTCTACCTGGGAGTTGGAGGGGGTTATGTCCTACCAAGGAGGGATTTGTCCAGGGGGATGTTAATGCCCGTTCTCCGAGCCGATGTGTATCACTTTTAAGAGGTAGCCCATTTAAATCGGAGCCATACTATTACTATTTGTCACAATATACGCCTTCGATGATGACAGTGGTGGGATGATGAGTGATGACGATAACGATATTGGCAATCATGATGATGATGATGATGATGATGATGATGATGATGATGATGATGATGATGATGATGATGATGATGATGATGATGATGATATGATAGCCTATAATGATAATTAGCCTATTGGCGATAATGATTATGTATTAAAGTACGGTAAGGGATAACGAGGACAACTATGATAATAATGATGGCTATTATCACGCTAATCACGATGGTGATTGTTGTGGCGTGCAGGATGAACTGCTCATAAGGTCCGCGGGGGCCCTCTACATGGCCATGCGAGTCTACGCCTATCTAGTCAACCAAACGTTGGTGAAGAAGGGAATCACCCCCGCAGGTAACCCCGATGAAACAAAAAACGTCGTCAAGGATGGAAAACTTGTGATGTCAAATATTGATGAGAAATCCATTGACGCTACGAAAGATAAAGGAAACATAGATGGCAAGTATATTTAAGCGAATCCACGACATTATTTTGATACCATGACATTCAAAACTGCGACAGTTAATTAAACCGGACAGTTTATCCCGGCGACAATTTATCGTGCGACAGTTGATCCCGGTGACGATTAATGATCATTAATCCTGAAAATATCAATCCCACCGACACATAATCGGACGACAACAAATCCCACCAGTGTTGTCACTGAGGTTTCAGAAATAAACCCAAATTTTCATCTCAAACCCTCCCAGAAACCAAGGCTATTAATTTATGAGCGATTTAATTAAGACCTCTTTTGTTCAAATTAAGTTGGATGTTCGCTTGTCTTAATGAGGATTAGCAAATTCGTCAAATGAGCCGAATCATAAAATTATGTAAGCTAGTTGCAACTTTTAACTTTCGAAAAATGTTAACAAAGTTTCGGGTCACATCTGATCGCATCAACAATCCAACGTTTAAACCACCTATAGGCTAGAACAGTAATAGTATATTCTACAGCAACTAAACCACTCCCTAGACTCTAGAGGATCGACCTGATGTATTATATGACCAGCTAGAGATATCGATAAGGCTTAGCAAGGTGGAGTAACCCATATTGAGATGTCGAAACTGTTTATTTCGGCGCCGACTTATTCTTCTGCGTAAGTCGTAACCAGGTTATAAAGTAGGCCGCCTATTCGTGAATTGACAACGTGAGCTCTTGATTGTAAATTTTCAAATTAAATTATTGTTGTAAAAAATTAAGTAGCAAGTGGTTTTCTCAACAGAATTTCATTAAGTGTTCTAAGAAGACTTCAAACAGTTCAAAAGTTCCAGGAACAGCCACTGCCTCCGACACACGCATTGCTTCCTTTATTGCTGACGATAATTATTATTATTATTCATGAGGCATGCACAATTGCACATGCACCAGTGTGTTCCCCGACTCTGTGGTGTAGAGGTTGATAATGAGTGCAGTGGCTTCTTCGGAGATACCTGCGTCAACCGAATACAATACAATACAACTGAAATTTGATAATGCCCTCCTTTCAAAGCTCAGAAGTGCACATTGAAGTTCCGTGGTAATTAAAATTTTCTAGACTCAAAGAGTAAAGTTTTCAGTTTAGAGCGAAAGACAGTCTCGCTAGGGGAGTTACGAACATGATAAGGGGCCAGAGAGTTCTAGATGTAGGGACCAGCAAATGTGAAAGAACGCCGGCCAAAAACAAGATTTGTACCAGGAACTACATACTTTCCAGCAGAACTGAACACGCCAAAAGTATCATCAACGTTGTCGTCGGCAGTCAGTGGAAGTTGTATGGTAATACAAATCTGCGACGTTGCTTGGTTTCTGGGCCATCGTAGTATTTTGACGAGCCAATGTGAAAACCTTTCAATCTTTCGAAGCCCTGTGAGAAGCGGTGCAATGAGGAAGTGCTTTCGTGACGTTCTCTAGGGCTATATAAATGGCAATATACATACATAGTCCACACGTATTATAGACTACATACACGAAAGATATAGGTCAGTTTTTAGTAGCAAATCATGATTAAACTTACTAAGTGATTGACTAAAATTGAAGTTGGATTGATCAGGTGCGATTCCTACAAGTTTTAGGCCTACGTTCTTTGCGTCGCTATAATTATACTTACCATTATCTTGTGTTAATAGAAAACCTGGGGCCGCTACGTTTTGACAAGTTTGGCGCACGCGTTCCTCGATGGCGTTTAAAGAATTCACACCAGCAGTTCAGTGTGGAACACATATTCAGCTACGAAAATGGGGCAGAGGAAGTGAATGAGCAATTCCAGAAGGATAAATTCCTTTGGCCTGGAAATACGACACAAGCTCCATTGGACGAACCGAAATGTGGATTTCAAAACGAGAAGTGTCAAATCGACTTAGGTCATAATCTCTCATTCAATTTTAGGCTTATGATTAGCTTACATACAATTGTATGTTGTTAGCCTATTGTTGTCATTATTATTATTATTTTTATATATATATATTTTTTTACCCGAGGTATCTCAGATCCCTGGGGAAG